>PVJD01004672.1:0-131447 GCA_004026545.1 Mormoops blainvillei
AACATTTCCATTAAGGTTTTCATTTAAATCCAAATTGCAACTTGAATCTTCACTTCTATTCTCTTTCAAGAGCAGGTGAGAAGATAGAAACGTAGGCCGTTCCCAGCTTTGACCCCCCTCAGAAGAAAACCAACAAGTAACTGTCTATTTATAGTACACCATTGTGAAAATCCCAGAATTTGAGGATGTGGCTGGCGCATCCTGCCCCCCAGCCCACTTCAGACCACAGAGATATAGAAGGACCACAATAGAAGAGGAAAAGGACCAGTGAAATCAAAGTGAAATTTGACTGCATTACTCCTCCCCAGGCTTGCACAGTGGGCCTCCATGGGCCTACGGTTTTTCCAGTAGGAAAAGTGAACCCAAGGTAGTAACCATCCAGCTCTCCCAGTGTTGTGGGATGCTACCCAGAAGGCCCACTTGGGTCTTTCCTCAAGGGGTTTACTAAGGAAATCTGCAGGGTTTGATGATTAGGAATCAGGCAGAGATAGAAGAGAGAGGCAGAGTTTATTTACATCAACTGGGGTGCAGATTGTGGCAGACTCCATTCTTGTTTGCAGTGGTCCCTGAAAAGAGATCTCAGCCAGCAGCACTGAGCATTTACAGAGCTGATCTGGTGGCCCTGTCTATACAGGCAGCTTGGTTGGCAGTTTTACCTGATTTGGGTCCCCAGCCAATGGGCTGTACTGGCTGTGGAGCCCTTTCATAGCCCTGAGTGGGAAGGGAAGAAAATCCACAGTCCTGACTACTGAGCATAGCTGCGAGTCCTGCCCAACCAGGAAGTCTGACCTAAAAAACTAAACAGCTTTGGAACCCATCCCACAGTCCCCTTTAAGAAGGAAGCCAAGCCTGTAGCTCTGCACAACTTGTAAGCCTACCTTGTTACCCCATACGACCATTGAGCCTGAACAGTGACCTAGCCAGCTTTGGAACCCAGCCTACCAGCCTACTAATTGTTATCTCAGTCTGCAACCTTGGCCAGGCAGTGAGCCCAGCCAGTTACCTGCCCAACTGCAGAGAACCTATATCTTTGCTTAACCAGGGAGACTAACAGCAACTCTGCTTGAGTACAGAGCACAGTCTCCACCTTCGTGACACTGCAGAACACAGCTGGACACCATTACCCTCAACTGGAGAGACTGGGAACTGACTTTGCAAAAGAGTGGAGCATAGCCAGTGGTCTACCTGATCACAGACCTCAGGCTGTGGCCCTGCGTGATGACAGAGCACAAATTGAGACCTGGTTTCAAACATGAAACCCTGCCTGTGGGTCCACTTGAACATGGAGTCCAGCCAACAGAACCTCCCCAAACCTCAGACCATGGGTAGTGGCATCATCCAACTAGAGAGTCTCCCCACTCCCCATAGCAAGCCCCACATGCCCATGGGCATTACCAGATAACCTTCCTAGTGCCTCAAGCTGAGCTGAATAATGAGTCTTCCTCTAATGATGTGAACATGTAAAATCTGGGAGATAAAACTGCTTTTTCATATACATAGTTACCAACACAAGGATACAAGTTTCAAAAAGAATCAGGTACACATGACACCATCAAATGAAACTAATAAAGCTCCTATAATTGACCCTAAAGAAATGGAGCTCTATGAACTGCCTGAAAAAGAATTCGGAATAATCCTCTTAAAGAAGTTCAGTGAAGTACAAGAAGACACAGACAATTAAATGAAATTAGGAAAACAGTGCATGAACAAAATGAGTTGAATTAAAAAATATCATTAAAAAAACCCTGAAGAGATCTAGGAGCAGAAAAATACAGTGACTGAAAGGAAGAATTCAATAAAGAGCTTCAGTAGCACACTCAACAAAGCAGAAGAAAGAATCAGTGAATTTGTTGATAAGTCATTTAAAATGAAAAAGAACGAATAATGAAAAAAGGAAAGAAAGTCTACAGGATTTATTTTATATATATATATATATATATGAATTTATATATATTTCCCATATATATAAATAAAATTCTCATATATTTAGGCTAAAATAAATGGATGTTAATTAACACTGTAAAACATGTGAATTTGTAAAACTCACCAGTAAAGGTAAATTTAGAGTCAAAATAAAATTCTCTAATATTGTAATAGTGGTTCATAAATCACAACTCTAATTTAAAAGTTAAAACACAAAATATATTAAAGATAATTATAGGTACCATAATTGGTTATTGAATACACAGTATTAAAAAAAGATGTAAATTGTAACATTAGTACCTAAAATGTGAGTGGGGAGAGAAGTAAAAGTATAAATTTTCCGTATGCTATGAAAATTGCTTTTATTAGCTTAAAGTTAGCTCTTATAACTACTAGATGTTTTATATAAGTCTCATGATAACCATAAAGAAAAATCCTGTAGCTGATACACAAAAGATTATGATAAAGGAATCAAAGAATACCACTACAAAAAGCCATCAAATCACACAGGAAGACAACAAGAAAGCAAGAAACAATGAATCTGCAAAACAGTCAGAAAATTATTAATAAAATTGCAATAGTTAAGTCCTTATCTATTAATAATTCCTTTAAATGTATATGGATTAAAGTCTCTAATCAAAAGACGTGAATGTGCTAATGGATAAAAAACAAACAAAACAAAATGAAGTCAAACACTATGCTTCCTACTAGGCACTCTCTTTAACTCTAACGACACATATAAGCTCAGAGTAAAGAGATGAAAAAATATATTTTAAATAAATGATAACCAAAATAAACCAGGAGTAGCTACACTTATATAAGACAAAATAGATTTTAAGCTAAAGATGGTCACAAGAGACAAAGAAAGCCATTATATAAAGATAAGGGATCAATACACAAGAAAATTATAAATGTGTATGCACCCAATATTAGAGCACCTAAATATATAAAGAAAATACTAACAGATATACAAGGAGTAATAAGCACCAATATAATAATAGCTGAAGACTTTACTATCCCAACAAATTGGTATAGAAGGAACATACCTTACCATAATGAAGGCTAAATATGACAATCCCACAGTTAACATCATCAGATTCAATAAAGAAAGGCTGAAAGCTTTTCCTTTAAAATAAGAATCTAGATAAGTGTACCCACTCTCACCCTTCTTAGGACATCTAGCCAGAGCAACTAGGCAAAAAAAAGAAATAAAAGCCATTCAAATTGGAAAGAAAGAACTAAAATCATCTGTTTGCAGATGTTATGATATTATATATAGAAAATCCTAATGATTCTAACAAAATCTGTAGAACTAATAAACAAATCCGGTAAAGTTGCAGAATACAGCACCTACAAGCAAAAGTCAGTTACATTTCTATGCTCTAACAATGAACTATCTGGAAAAGAAATAAAGAAAACAATGTCATTTACAATAGAATTAAAAAAATAAAATACTTAGGAATAAATTTAACCAAGCTCGCGAAAGATTTGTACACTGAACACTGCAAGATATTGATGAAAGGAATCTAAAGAGGCATACATAAATGAAAAGATTTTGTTTCATGGATGAAAACGTAATGTTCTTAAAATGTCCATACTGCCCAAAGTCATTTACAGATTCAATGCAAATCATATCAAGATTAAATGACATTTTTTACAGAAGTAAAAAAAAATCCTAAAATTAGTATGGAATCACAGGAGACTCTGAATAGCAGAGCATCATACTCCTTGATTTGTAAGACATAGTGCAAAACTATATCAATCAAAACAATATGGAACTGCCACAAAAATAGACACATAAAGCAATGGAACAAGATCAAGAGCACGGAAATAAACCCATGCTTATATGGCCAACTAATATTTGACAAGACCATTAAAAATACTTGATGGGGAAAAGATAGCCTTTTCAATAAATGGTGTTAGGAAAACTGGATATCCACATGAAAAAAAGAAAAATAAAATAAAACTGGACCTCTATCTTATACCATTCACAAAAATTAACTTGAAATGGATTAAAAACTTAAACACAAGACATCAAACCATAAAACTCCTAGAAGAAAACAGAAAAAAATTTCCTTGACATTGATTTTGGCAATGATTTTTTGGATATGATACCAAAAGCACAAGCAACAAAAACAAAAATTAAGTAGGACTACATCAAATTAAAAAATTTCTATTCGGCAAAGGAAATAATCAACAAAATGAAAAGATGACCTACAGAATGGGAGAAAATACTTGCAAATCATATATCTGATATCCAGACTGTACAGGAAACTCATACATACAGCTCAATAGATTAAAAAATAATTCAATTAAAAAATCAGCAAAGGTTCTGAATAGAGATTTTTCCAAAGAAGATATACAAATGCTCGAGAGGTACATGAAAAGATGCTCAACATATCATCATCAGGGAAATGCTAATCATTCTGCAGTGAGATATCATTCCACATCTTTTAGGATGACTACTATAAAAAAGACAAGAGATGACAAGTGTTGGCAAAGATGTAGAGAAAAAGGAACTCTTGTCCACTGTTGGTAGAAATGTAAATTGGTGTAGCTACTATGGAAAACAGTATGGAGATTCTTCAAAGAGTTAAAAATAGATTTGCCACATGAGCTAGCAATCCCACTTCTGAGTATATACACAAAGGAAATGAAATCACTATCTGGAAGAGATAGCTGACCCTGTGCTCATGCAGCATTATTTACGATAGCCAGGACATGGACATAATCTATGTGTTTGTCAAAAGATAACTGGATAAACGAAATATGACACACACACAAAATATTATTTGACCTTAAAAAGAAGAAAATTCTGCCATTTGAAACACTATAGATGGACCTTGAATGTATTTTGCTGAGTGAAATAAATCAGACAAGTACAAATACTGTATGTTCTCACTTATATGTGTAATCTAAAAAAAAAACCTAAACTCATAGGAATAGAGAGTACAAATTTTCTGTTGTAAGATAAGTAAATCTGGGGGATTGTAAACTTGAAAGTTGCTAAGACAGCATATCTTAAAAATTCTCACCACAAAAATAAAATGGTAACTATGTGAGATGGTAGATGTAATAATTAACCTTGTGTTATAATCAGTTCACATGAGATCTGTCTGGGAAAAGTCCAGCCATTGTTAATATAATGAGAACAGTTTGCATGACATCAATATAACCTGGCAGCCAAGGAGAGTGGGCTGCAATATGCGTGTGTGAACCATGATGACTTCACTGTACTAGTCAGTGGCGGGTGGTAGATGCCACTGCGTGAGCATGTGTACTATGTGTTTGTCCATTCAAAATGACTGAGTGAGTAGAGCAGTGACTCTGCATCATATTTTGCGCTAAGCTTGAACAGTCTTCTGCAGAAACTATTCAGATGATTCAGAAGGCTGTAGCTATGGGCAACTGGTAATTGGAAGCCTCATCATGACAGCATGCCTGTTCATGCATCACATCTCGTGCAAAGTTTTTCGGCAAAACATAAAATCAGCCAGGTGACTCAGCCCCTCTACAGCCCAGATTTGGCACCCTGGAACTTTTGGCTTTTCCCAAAACTAAAATCACCTTCGAAAGGGAAGAGATTTCAGACTGTCGATGAGATTCAGGAAAATATGTTGGGGCAGCTAATGGCGATTGGGAGAACTATGTGAGGTCCCAAGGTGCCTACTTCGAAGGAAACTATCTACAATGTTTCTTCTATCTTCTATCTTCTCCAATAAATGTCTCTAGTTTTCATATTATATGGCTGGATACCTTCTGGACAGACCTCGTATATGTATATCAAATTATCATGTTGTACACCTCGAACTTATACAATATTCTATGTCAATTATATCTTAATAAAGCTAGAGAAATAATAAAAAAAAAGATCAAGTGAGAACCTGTCTTTTGCCCTGGACATGGCCCCATATTTTGTATAAGGTTTGAAAGAATATGCTCCCTAACTCTTGAGCAATGAAGGGCTGCCTGCCTAATCAGGGTAAGGCTGGCAGAAAATTCACAGCTTTCTAATCAAGTAGAACAGTAACATGGATTGGTGGACCTCCAACTGCGTTTAAGAATGGCTCAGGAAATTTTTAGTGCAACAGAGTTTGGAAAGTGACCAGGTGACTTCCCTATCTAGCTGGGCTCTTCTGTGCCAAACAGCAGTCCCTCAGGGGCCATGTGGAGCTTGCACATTACAGACCTTTGGCCTCAGGTCTTTGTGGTATTCTGGTTTAACGAAATCTGGGATTAACATGATTATTTTTTGATGATAATATAGCAGTTAACCTCTGTTCCTAAGGCTGAATACCAATAATTGGGCTTAAGTAATTTGCAATTATGTATTTGCCTGTGGATTTTATGAACAATTATATCATTCAATTTTCAGTCTACAAACTAATGTGAAAAAAAAAGAAACACCCTTAGGTATTTCATAGTGGAAACACTGGAATTAACATCAGGTTTGAAAAATAATTGGATCAATTTTAGAGGTTCCAAAAATTTGTAATATAAATGGTTCACTGGTTTATTCACTAGTTTTCAACACACATTTTTTGTGAGCATGGCACTCAGCTCTGCTCACTGGGGGGGATAGACAATGGAAAAATACATATAGAATACATCAATGACTATACTCAGGGGTTTTTGGCCTCATTGTAAAGAAATACTAGGTGGATCCAAAAGATTTTTTTTTTTCCTGTCAAATGCTCGTTGGGGGACTTTAAAATTTCTGTGAGTGGACATTCAGGGCACAATTCCAAATTACTCATTATATTAGTGCTTGGCAGGTGACCAAAGAGTTCAAGAGGAATTCAGGGTCATTAAAGAACAACAACCACAACAATCATGAATCTAAAAGGGATAATACAATGAGGTGCAGAAAGAATAATAAATATTTTCTAGTGGGTTGAGACTTGATGATATAATTTCAGGGGGATTGGAAGTGGTTTTGGCATTAACTAGCTGCGTGATTATGGTTTCTCTTAATGGCTGGGGGCTTCAGTTCCCTTGTCAGAAGAGATAATCTCATGTTAGGAAAGGCTTCTGACTCCATGCTTGTCACCCATTTGTACTTGACTCCTTCCTTCTACCTTCTGCCAGTACAGATCTACTGACTCCTCTCCCTGTTCTCCAGATCCCACCCACTCTCCCCTATCCAAGGGCATTGGTCCAAAGATCACCCCCTTCTCTTTTCTGCTTTATCAATATTTTTCTCCTCCTAGATCATTCCCATGAGCCTACAATCTGCTTTAACATCTCTCATCTTAAATAATACTTTCTTATCTCCAAGCTCTTCAGCCTTCACTTCACTTTGCTTTACAGCATTACTTCTCAAAGTGTGGTTAATACTTCCTCAGCTCCTACTTTTTATGAAATAGCTCACAGCGGGCTTTTGTCCCTGATGCTGCAGTAAACTGCTCTTGTCAAGGTCACTGATGCACAAACTTTCTCAAATCCATTGTTCAGTTTTTTGGACTTTAAAAAAAAAAACTGTTTTGAAGCATCATTTGAAATAGTCATTTGCAACTTTCTTCTTAAAATATTTTCTTCTCGTGGCTTCTCGGGCACCTGTTTTCCTAGGTCCCTTTCTATCCTACTGAACTTCTCTCATCACTCCCCTTACTGAAGCCTCCTCCCCTTATTGGCCTTTAAAGGTGAGGGGGTCCCAGAGCTTAGTCTGCCATCTTTTTCATCTCTTCCCCTTCCCTTGGTGGGACACACCCCACTGAGGATGGAAACATCCCATTCCATCCATGTGTAGAAGACCATACAGTGAAGATTCTCCCAAGTCTTGGAATTATTACTGACTATATATTTCCCTTATGTATTCTTTCACCCCCACACCCAAACTCATCAGTAAGACTTGATGGTTCCTCCCCTCTGACACAGAACTGGACCACTTCTGATGCCCATCACCTCGACCACTTGGCTCACTCCATCTTCATACCTCACCCTGACCTCTTTACTGGTCTCCCTGTTCCCACTCTTCATCTTCCTATAGTCTATTTTCCCTATGGCTGCCCAAGTGACCTTTCAAAAAGTAAACTTAATAATGTCATTATTTTGCCTAGAACCCTCTAATAACTTCCCATCACACTTAGAAAGAAACCTCCTTCCTCGTTATGTTCTTTAAAGCTCTGCATTATCTGCCCTCTGATTTCACCTATGTTATTTAAACCTGCCAAGGTTCCAAGACCCTGTGTGGATTCTGCACTGAATGTTTACTCCCTCTGGGGCACAGTTCCCACTTGCATGTGTGTGGCTAGCTCACTAATTTCATTGTAGCCTGTACTCTAGTGTCACCTAATTGGAAAGACCTTCTGTGGTCCCCGTATGTGATACCATTCCTATTTCTCTCTATCTACTTAGCTGGCTTAAATTTCTAACCCACAGTAATCATTGACATATTCTATGTTTATTTATTTTTGTTGTCTATCTCCCGCAATGAGATATCAGCTCCACAGGGTCAGAGACTTAGTCTCCCTTACTCATCCCTATATCCTCAGCATTTAGAACTTTGCTTAGCACATAGAAGATGCTCAATAAATCTTGACTGAATGAATACATGATAGAATTAATGAATGAGAGGATTAATGAGCATTTGACTTCAGAAGACCTGGCTGGTAGAAAAAGAGATAACATTTGTTGTATCCTTTTAGATTATAATTTCTGGGACTGAGTAAATAGGTGGATATAGGTGATTCAAAGACAGACTTTCAGATTATCACTGATTCACAGATACTAACTATGAATGGCTAGCAATATCTGATGCTTAGTATTTGATGGCTGTTCTAAAAATTTGCATATATTAATTTTCACACAGTATCTATGAAGATAGTCGTGTTATTACCTTTATTTTACAGACTAAGAAACTGAGGAATAAGGTAGTTAAATAATTGCTCAAGATCACACAGATTCTGGGGTGGAGATTTGAACCCACATAGTCTAACTGAAAAGACCTTGACCTTAACCACCATGCAATGTTGCATCCTTGGTCTAAAAGAATGTGGCCTACACAAGGAAGGATCACCAAGGGTTCTGGCAATACTGATATTAGAAGGAGAGTGGTTTCTTCAAATCTGTTTTTATAGCCCAAAATGGAATTGTTATTGGATTCTTTTTTATAGAACAGATACAATTAAGGCCATCTTGGCTGAAATAGGCATTGGGGCTGGACCTTCCCTTTGTACTCAGTGGTGGGCCCTGACATATCTTTTTTAAATAACGGGAGTTTGCAAAGTCAAGGTACCATGAGGTGGAAACAGCATGGATTTGGAGTCAGGCACACCTAATCATGGACTTGCCACTCCTGGGCTCTGTGACCCTAGAATCCTTATCCTGAATCTGTTTCCACTTCTGTAAAATGAGCTTCATAATACTGACCATGCCCAGTTTCCACAGTGCTTGATATATAGTAGGTGCTCAAACAACTATAGATATAGGTTAAGATTTTCTGTTCTTTTCACTTTGTGCCTGCCTCTCCAGTAAAGCCCTATTGTCCTCAATGGTCTGAGATCCCCCATGCTGCCTGACCTAGGTGGGCCCTTCCTGGATGGGAGCCACTGCTACTGGTCTTGTCCCTTTTGCTCTCCCAGGCAGTGTCCCCTTGCATCCTGGCCTTGCCTTTGCTAGATAGACTTAATAGTTTAAGGTGTAGTACAGTTGTACACATACAGGCAGTGGATGCTGGAATGTGTTTCTCAGGAGTAAGGAGCAAGGATTTATTTCTCAAACTGCTGGAACAGCCACCAGCAAACAGCCCTTAGCCATCTTTGGGAAATCCCTTGGCCAAAGGGAGCCACCTGGCCCAAGGTCATGCCCCATTTCCTGGGCATTTATTGACCCGTTAACATGGATATGCAGAGGCTCGGCTCCCTGTCTCAATGAGGAAAAACTGAAAAGCAATTCCAGCATCAGAGTTCCTGTGGGATTATCTGAGGCCTTTTTTTTTTCACCTGCATCACAGCCCAGTTTTTCTGTCTGCCTTATCCTGCTTCCCTCATTCCCTTCCACGCTGCGGAACCTGAGCATGCTGCCGAGTGAACTACCTGCATGCAATCTCCATTGCAGCGGCTGCTTCCCCAAGAAGCTGACATGTGGTAAGACTTATATTTTAGTAGAAGTTTTCACTGTCTTAAGCAAAAGATAGGCTTTCAGGGGCTATTACATGCTGAAGAGAGAGTTTTCCCCAGGGGTTTATAGCCTGTCCAATTGTATCACATACAGCTCTTCTGCTGTGCTCAGCTTTGTGTAGTGTTTCCCACTCAATTAATTTAGAATATTGACCCTGGGTTCTTGTCTCCAAGATTCCCATCCAAGCATTTTCAACCCACTTCTTGTTTTTAATCAGCTGGCATTTGTTGAGCCCTAATTATTTAAGATCTCTGTGTGTGTGTGTGTGTGTGTGTGTGTGTGTGTAGAAGAATGGCAAACCAAATAACAGTGAGTATTTGATTAAGACTTATTCTTAGTCTTTCTCCTAAGTGTCCTTTAGGTGATCTCTGAAGTCCTACCCGATGCCTATATCTGCCAGGCAACATTTTTCAGGCCTCCCTCAGGGCCACTGCCATTTTTATTCCACTTACATGGAATGCCACCTCCAGTCGTTGGCTGTTGAATGGCTTCTTACACGTATTTGAAGTTCACACCACCTCTCCGAAGTGTTCCATGAGAAGTTAAACCTAAATGTCCTCTGAACTCTGTATCGTCCTGCCATTCTGTAGTGCCCCCTTTAGATAACGCCTAGTATCACAATCATTTGCCCATATGACTTACCTTCCCAAATAAAATAGATAGCACCTGGCACAGAGAGGGCAGATAATAAATATTTGTTAGATAATGAAGATATGGTGCTGAAAAGTTGAATTATCAGAGATGTTGCTTCTATTTATTGGCCTATGTTATTTATTTATTCATGATGGGGAAGCTGAGGCTGAGATATTTCGTGGTTTTCTAAAATCACTGAAGTAATGAGTGGCGAGAGGGTGGACTTAAACCCAGGTCTCACTCCCACGTCTATCACATGTGCTTTGGTCTGTCTGGGAGGGAAAGTTCCCGCGGGACTCAGGAAGCCTTACCCTGCAGTCAGCCATCGCTTGCCCATCAAAACTGTGTCCATAGTACCCAACAACTTGAGGCCCAGGGGCAGAGCAAGCCTCCTCCCTTCCCTCCCACGCAGAATTTCTGACTATCCATCATTTTATGTGACTATGTGCAACATAAAAGTGGAAGAATTCTTCTGGTAACAAAGGGGAAATCTGTTTTTATTTTGTTATATTTGCCTCTTGTTTCAGGAATGGTTTAAGGAGGCTTAGAATGCAGAAAAATATATTAGAAATAAGAAAGAAAAAAAAAGGACAGAACAAAGCTAGGGACATAAAATAGATCCAGGAGACAGACCAATACAAAAAAGCTCCTATATAACATAATACTCTCACTACAGAGCCACCAAATATTTAGCTCTCAGCCTTCTTATCAGATATTTGGAAAATAATTACTTTTAAGCCCCAAACAGAAATCTGAATAGATTTGCCTTTCATGAAGTCAAGTAAGATCCAGTTATTTCCTAGTTTCTTTTCTCTGACTTTGGATTGGCCAAACAGCTGTAGGATGGCAAGAGCCATCCTGAATCTGTTTGAAACAAGATCCCAAAACATGATGGTCCCCATCACTGCACATGAAAAGGAAGTCATTATAATGAACGGAGAGAGCAAAACATTCCACCTTCTCTACCTCTGAGGGGCTGGGAAACATCCCAAGGGAAGTACCCAGGTGGAGGAAGAGGGCCCTGGCCTCTGTGGAACTATTGGAGAGTAAGGTGGCATGGCCGCTTTCTTGCATGTTGTCTCCATCATCAGCAAAAGCATTTATTAATGTGATTAGGTAACTGCATGTATTAGAGCTATTTTTAGATAACAGTAACAGAAGTCATTTGAACTAGCTTAGACACAAGTTGGAAATTAATTATAAAGATAATGGAGTATTTCAAGGAATGTACAAAAGACTCAGGAACAGACTGGAACCAGAGCATGGAGAGCTGTAGAGCGCACTTTTATTTTGCCCCTGCCATCTTTGTTTCTCTCACTGTGTAGTTACTTTTTCTTTCTTAGTGAACTGGAATTCTCAGCTCCTCAGTCCATAAGGCAGGGAAAGTGGCTGCCTTAGTAACCATATTACAAATTCTAGTCCCCCAGAAGGCCTATAAGTTGCTCTTCAACCCAATTCCAATTTCCTCTGGAAGGGGTTCTGGGTCTTGTGCCCACTCTGGTGCACTAGGGAGAAATAGATAGAAACACTCTGCCCAGTACTCTGTATGAACAGTGGAGACCTTAACTTCTGCAGAAGTTCTAGGTCCTGAATTTAAATAATGACAGCATCTCATACTTACACTTGAAGCGTACAGTTATTTTCTCACACATTCCCTCATATTATTCTTACCACTCTTCCATTAAACTGGCAGGAGACTGGAGTACTATCTCTATTTGTATGTACATGGAAATGAAAGCCCAGAGACTCTAAGGGACTTTTCCACAGTTACATAGCTACTTACCAGCAGGGATGGGCTGGTAGTCAAAAAAATTTTTTGAACCTGTCTATACCACTCATTGGTTTGCAACTTGGTCAAATCTCATTCATCTTCACTTTCTTCATCTATAAAATTGATTGATTATTCTACCTAAAGCCATCACACAGAGTGATTGCAACAATCTAATGAGCTATTCTTGAATAAGATTGAACATTAAAATCATATAGGGATCTTTAAAATATGTACATCCCAGAACTTCAGCCCTCTGTATTCTGATTCAGTGGATCTGTGGAAGGACCCAAATATGTGTTCTTATAAAGTACCCAGGAAACTGTGACATCAGCCTGGATTTGTTAAATCTTCAATAGCCCAACAAATGTTTCATAATTTGCACAGCCTGATGCGAAATACGTTGTGACCAAAGAGATGCAGTCAGAACAATCTCTTCTGAGTTATATCCTGTTCCGGGTACAAATTGATTTCTTCTTCAAGATTATTTAAGGGGATGAACTAAGAGTTGAGGGGGGAGGTGTAGAATGGGCACCCATTCTAGGGGAAGGCTACACATTTGAGTGTGTGACTGTGTGTGTGTGTGTGTGTCAGTATGTGAATGTGTTTGAGTATGTATGTGTATATGTGAGTGTGTGACTGTGTACATGTGCGCACACATGTATGTGCATATTTTATATATGTGAATATGTGTATAAGTATGTGCATGTGTGTGCACACATGTGAGTGTGTATATAGCGATAGGCAACAGCAATGGTTGGAGGGTACAGATTGTGGGTTGTTCTTCTGCCACAGGTTGAGGAGGCTTGAATACTTCCTGAGTTCAAAGAGACAATGTATCATAAGGTTTCTGGTACTCCTCCTACAAAACAGGGATTTTAGACATATTACATGCAGTGTAGATATTATTGTCTCCAACATACATTTGGTGTAGTTATTATATCAAACAAATATGTGGTGTCCCTATTATCTCCATCTGATAGAACAAGAAGCTGAAGCCAGACAGTAAGGAGGTGATGGTGCTGGGGTTTACATTTATTTCATGGTTTGATTTGATTTGAAGATCTTTTCAAGTGACAAAGCTTAGGAAGGATATATAAATAACTGGAGAATGTTGACAGCAAAGCCTTGATATCACCACTAGGATCATTAAACAAACTTTTGAGGGTCACTTCTTTCTACTTCACATCATTTACCTCTTTCGCATTATTTACCTTTGTCTTACTCTGATGCTGGTTGTCTCAGGTACTAAATATAATGGGGTATTGTCAAATCAAGCTCCCATGATGGTAATGGTAGGAGTAAAAGTAACAGTGGTATCTGCCGTTTATTGTTCATGCTTTGTGGATCAGACATTATCTTGGAAGATTAGCACTATTGCTGACAGCAAGTCAGCAAGGTAGACATCACAATCTCATTTTGTGATGAGACTGTGGTGAGACTGTGAGGGGAGCTAAGAAAGTAGCCTGACAGCACAATGCTCATAAATACCAGAGTGAAGATTCATTAGAATCAGGTCTGTGTGGCTGTTACATGGAGCTGCCTCTGTATTCCACAGCTCCCACTGCTCCCTGGATGATGGGCTCTGGTTTAATGTATTTCCATCTGCTTCTCCTGACCTCAGCAAGACTCTTCCTTTCTTCCCTGGTTGGCATTTTTGTTCCTTAAATTCAGAAAGTGAAAGAGACATCAGCTGTATTGGTGTGGGCCTGTCATAAGCAGAGTTTCAAAATTTAATAAGTGTCTCATGGAGTTAGTCAAGAAAGTAATTAACACTGGGGCACGGAGGGCATGCTTGGCCTCCAAAGTCTGGCATCAGGAAAGCCGACTCTTCATCATTAGCACATGATTAAGTAGTTTATCATGTGAAGGCAGTGCTTGTGACGTGAATGCACTTAGTGGTCTTTATCTGAGGCCTGATTTTGTTCTATTTTTCTTTGGAGAGGCTGGGTGAGGGGCTGTCCACAAGGACAGGCCCAGGAGGGAATTCTCAGGCCTGATTGGGGCCAGGGGCAGGGGCAGTAGGGATTGGTAGGATGGAATCATTTATTGAGAACAATGACATGGGAAAGTGGTTTCATCCTCTTTTTTGTCCAGGTGAGAGCTACAGATCACAAAGATGAATTATTTGCTTAAGATTTTACAAATGAGGGACAGCATTTTGCTTTAGTCTAACCTGAAGTTCAAGCTTTTATACCTTGAAGATATTGGCAGGACACTGAGGCAAAGATCAAGACCTGGGAGTAAACAGAATGCCATCAAAATAGAGGTGGAACCAGAGAGGAGTGGTCAAAAGGTGTATCAAAGGAAAAATATAAGGGTGGTAGGTTGTACAACATTTTTTAAATATGGTCACACTGTACATCTATTCCATTCTGCTTGCCTTTCTTCTTGAACTTTACCATTGAAATGTGTGTGGGCTCTATTTTCCTGCCCTTGAACATTGGTTCATTTATTCTTAAAAATGCACCTTGGGAATCTTTAGCCAACAGCTAAGGAGTCTGACAACCCTCAAGCTGCCTTGCTGGAGAGGCCTCACGGAGAGAGCACAAGCAGATAGAAAGTCTTGGAAAACTCCGGCTGTTCCAGCCCCCAGCTATTTGAGTGTCCCCAGCCTGGACACCCAACATGTGAATAAGTGAGCTTTCAGATCATTCTAGCTACTGCCTCAAAACTGCCCCATCTGTTATAGAGTAGGATGGACAAATTATTCCTGCTGAGTCCTGTCCAATTTGCAGATTTGTGAGCAAAATAAATGTTGTAACTGTTTAAGCCACTAAATTTGGGGGTAATTTATTAGAGAGTCATAGTAATTGCTGAAGTAATTATTGAAGCAGATATTTCAGAATCCAAGTCTATGAGATCTGAAATATCTATCTGGGTGTCACTTCTAATCAGGCTCAGGCACAAAGTCTTAAAAATGAGCCAAAGAGATCAGATAATTCCTGATACTCTTCTGTGGAGCATTCAGCAACGGCTGTCTTCTTATGAACCCCCAAGAGCATCCTAGCGGTGCGTGGTTCGGGGCTTACACAAAGGAAACTATCACTGTCAATACAAGGCGATACCTTCCAAAGACATTTTCAGAGGAACCAGAGTAACTTTACTCTGGGACACTTGGGGAAATCTATCAGAGCAGTTTGAGATTCAAGCTAAGTCCTGAAGGATTTTGTTTGACATGGGATCAAAAGGGAATCCCAGTTAAGACACTGATCTAGGCAAAGACCTTGGGTGGGCAGTTTATAGTAAGCTTGCCGTCTGAAAGAGCAACCTGGCCTGAGTGAAGGGTCCAAATCTAGGGAGAAAGACAGAGGATGGTCTGGAAGATTAACATACTGGAAATAATTCTAAAGGACATTGGAAGCTGGGTTTATAGGAGAAGGAAAGGCCATGGTGTCCTGAAGAAGGAATATGAATTGTTACATTCATTCAACAAACATTCTCTAGGCTTATAATATTCCCAGGGCCTGCTCTGGAATTGTGGGGGTATACCATTCTATTTCTAGACATTAGCAGACCAGGCAAAAACAGTAATTGAAGAAAATGGTCTTAGGCTATTATAACTTTTCTGCTTAGACCCTGGAGGGCACGCCTTACAGTATCTTCTAGATTCTTGCTCTCAAAATGAACTTTCCTCCTCTGACTCATTTAATCTCTCCTTCTCCTCTGCCTTTAAACATAGATGTCATCACCACAGTTAGTATCTTTTTTTTTTTACTGCCATTATTCTTGAACAAATGCATCTTGATTTAATTTATTCCTCGAAATAACTTTCCTTAGCTCCAATCATTGATTGGTGCTTAGTCCAGCACCAATCATTGAGCTTTCCCATGACCTACACGCTTCCAATGGTAATGACGATCTTCATCTTGTTCTTCTCTCTGTAGCATTTGCAGATGTCAGTCACCTTCTCTGACGCAGAACCTTTCCAGTTTGTCTTTCTACATTGCTACCAAGTGGAACCTCTTGTCATGTGCTTGTCTCTTTCCCTTGGCTGCTTTTGTTTTCTCTTCTTGAATTCAAGAGTTTCCCAAGGTTGTTAAAAGACCTTTGCTCTCCCTCATTTCTTCTCCGTCGCCCAGCCCATTCACACGTATAGTTTCAACCGTCATTTCTAAGTCAATAGCTCAATAACCATGACAATAGCAACGGCCATAGCTCCTCACATACCGACCACTAGTGTGTGCTGGATACTATGATAAGTACTTTATACCTATTTCATAAGTCGCTGTGAGATTATTTTTATTATCACCATTTAACAGATAAACAAACTGAAGCTTACAGAAGTGAAATGCTAACTGTGGCTAATCAGAATCCAGTTTTGTCTGACTTTGAAGCCAGTGCTCCTTTTTTCTCCTTTATTTATTTTTATTTTTAAAATTAAATAAATGGGAGTGATATTGGTTAATAAAATTATACAGATTTCAGGTGTACAATTCTATAAGGCATCACCTGTATATTGTATTGTGTGTTCACTACCCCAAATCAAGTCTCCTTCCATCACCATTTATCCCCCTTTACCTTCTTTTATATCCCCCACCCTACTTTCCCTCTGGCAATCACCATACTGTTATCCATGTCTATGAGGGTTTTGTTTTTTTTTTGCTTAATCCCTTCACCCTTTTTCACTCAGCCCCACAACTACCTCCTGCCTGGCAGCTGTCAGTCTGTTTTCTATCTATGAGCCTGCTCCTATTTTGTTAGTTTATTTTGTTCATTAGGTTGTACATATAAGTAAAATCATATGGTACAGTACTGGTCTTTCTCTGACTGGCTTATTTCACTTAGCATAATGCTCTCCAGGTCCATCCATGCTGTCACAAAGGGTAAAATTTCCTTTTTTTTATGGTCAAATAGTATTCCATTGTGTAAATGTACCACAGCTTTTTTATCTGCTCGTCTACTGATGGGCGCTTAGGCTGTGAAGCCAGTGTTCTTAATCTTTGGGCTAAACTGAGTCTTTCTTCACTCTCCTGAGCACCCACACATCACCTGTCGCTGGCTCTTTTCACCTGATGGCTTTCTGTTGCTTCTAGCTTTTTATATCCAAATGAAATATCCTCTTTTAATAAACCAGGGCTATCTCCAAACTTCTTAGACAATTTTGTTAACTGTTCTGCTATTTTCCCAACAGAGTAGCTTTACACACCATCAGGACAAGGAGAAACAGGTCACTTGGAAGAAAGCCGATCACCGTGGGGATGGTCGCTACTCGACCTTCTCAGGCAGGGCTGCCATCACACAAAGTGGTGAGTCAGAACACAGCCTGCCTGCTCCAGAAGGCCACTTTTGTCTGAACGACTTTGAGAATGCACGCTCAGTAGCTGACAGGTGCACAGCAGACTGAACCTTGTCATCAGTAATCATGGATGTGGGCCTTTCTGATGACCATACGCAGCTCTCCCAGGCACCCTCCTCTCCCCTCTCCTACAGATCTGAAGAGAATAGCCCATCAGTCCTGGACCATTGAGTGTGGAATGTCAGAACTGTGCAAAAGCTTAGAAATAATTTTAGATGAAGTTTCTTCTTTCACAGGTGACAAAACAGTGGCTCAGAAAGGTGAGATACCACCTCGTTCCTGAGGCCTTCCCTGACCATTCTATTAAAATTTTCCTTGTCAGCCCACATTCCAGACTCTATTTACCTAGTACTACTTCTCCTGTTCCCACACTGGTGTGACCACACATCTCCACTTTCCCAGGAGAGTTCTGGTTTATAACTTCTATTTTACTATAATTATTATAATGTCCCCTTTCACTCTCAAGTAGCCCAAATTATCTGGTGGTGCTATCCATAGACCCAAATAATTATCTTCTCCATGGCATAAATGCTCCTATTTTGGCTCCCCAACAGCAAACAGAATAATCTTTTTAAAAAATATAAGTCAAATCATGTCATTTCTCTGCTCAAACTGCTCCACCACTTCTTCTATGGAGTATAATCCAGATTCCTCACTACCTTCTAACACACCACGTAAGTCACTTGTTTAGTTGTCTATCTTTGACTGTTTGACTCTCCCCCTTAGAATGAAGGTGCACGTGGACAGGGATCTTTGCTTTTTTATTGCAGTGTTCCCCATATTTAGACTCGTGACACCACATTGTATATAAAACCGTAAGCTTCTGACTTCCTCTCTTTCCTCCGATAAAGCCTACCCAGCACTGGGGACTGGGCCATGGTGGCTAGAAGGTGAAACGCAGCAAGTGAAGTGGACTTCAGTGAGGCAAAAGTCTGCACCTGGAAAATTCCAAGGAGTGAAGGGCAAAGGTAAGGTGTGTGGCTCCCAGTACCACAAAATCCTGTTATTTTCCAACCCTTTGAGAGGTACAGAGGCAACCAGGGATGTAGGACCAGAAAGAGCAAGCCTCTAAGGGAACCGTTTATTTATATTTTTTCTTTCACTGTGTTATTCCATCCCCTGGCTTCCCACACATCTTCCTTGTCCATCCTTGACCTTGCAGTTGCCCTCCAATTTCGTAATTCTTCTTAATTTCCTGAGTTCAGTTAATTTTAGACCTTTAAAAAAGATGCTCTTAAATTATCTTAATCCCAAAGACTATTAAAGTCTTTGTTAAAAAGACTTAAAAAAACTTTGTTAAAGTTTTATTAAAGTGGGTTTTTAGTTTAGTGTGTTTTCTTTAAGGAAAAACGAGTCAGAGTGATGCTTCCCTCCCCTTGCTCTTTCCCTTGTTCTCTCTGTCTGCTTCCAGAAGGCTGCATCTGTCTCACACCGGAGGCGTGGCTCTTTTGCCAGGAACATGTTTTCTGTCTTTGTCCCATCCCTGCAAATCAAATACTGGAGCATCGGCGGATTACCAGTGCTTTTGAGGGCTCAGCATCCCCAACTGCAAGATCATAATTTTTCACTTAGAGTCAAATCATGGAACAAATCAGAGGATTATATTGTCCGAGGCAGCAGGAAGGAAGTCAACAAATGTCTTAGTAAACAGCCTTTGTGGGGACCAGGTACAGGCTGATTTCCCTTTCAGGGATGGAAAGAAAACCCCTGGCATTTTCCACAAGACTCCAGGACCTGAGGCTGCTCCCTTATCTGTTTGTACTCTTGCTCAGCATGGCTGTGGAGTTTGCGTTACTGACATGTCTATGACTCATTATGGTCCTGGCCTTCCTACATTTCTAGAGGTCCACAGTGGCGACTGGAGGTGAGGCTGTTGCAAGCAGGCCTGCCCCAGGTCCTGAGGAGAATGTCACCAGGCACTGCTCTCAGCCAGAGCAACTGGCTGTATTTTGGGCAGAATAGCTTCTACGAGGTGTGAGGTGGGAGGACATTGGGGGGAGTTTCTCTTTCTGAAGCTTGGTATGTTACAAATTATTACTCACATACCATGTGTGCTCTCGACTCTTTGTTTCTTCTAGAATGTCATTTTCTGCCCTTAGCTGGTCTAAAACTTTCCTTTATATTCCAACTCAAAGCCATTTCATCCCAGGACACAGAGGTCTCTCCTTTATTGCTTCTCTGCTTATCCACCTTATTTGTCAGTGATGAAAAGTCCTGCTGGATTCTATAAGGCTATGTGGACATCAGTTTGGGTCAGCCTCTTTTTTCACAGAGATGAGAATCAAAAGCCAGATAGATGAAATACCATGTTAAAAAGTACACAGCTGGAGAGCGGCAGAATAAGGAGTACCATGTAGGGTTCCCATCTCCCAGCAAGTATTGTTTCATTAGGCCATTCTAGATGCTAAATGTGCTGAAGTTTTTAAAGGATGCCAGCTCATTATAAACAGGGTGTCTACCTCTGTGTGTCAGTCTTGGGGGTGCTAAATTACTTTACCCTTTATGTAAATTAAAGGTATGTACTTTTGTGTCTGTGTCTTTATTTCATCAATTTTTGTAATTCTTGTGACAACTGCCATCATTCATATAGTTATACAAATATCGACACCTATTACATGTGAGGAAGGTGCTAGAAGGTAAGGGTATTAGAATGAAAAAAAAATACACAAAATTCATGCCCTCTGTAAGTTTTGTAAATTTCAATGTAGAGCTATGATAAATGCTAGGAAATAGAGGTATGGGTTAGTGAGAACAGGCGCATGAAGGGGAATCAACCAATGTGGGGTCACGAAAGGTTTCCATCAGGAAGAGATACCTGAGCTGAGATCTGCAGGATAAAGAGGTGAGGAAGAAGGGCAGAGCAGTCTATTCTAGGCAGGGGCAGGGGTATAGAGAAAGCCAGAGATGCTAGAGAATGGAGAAGAAGGGGTGAATTTCTGCAGGAGGAGGCAGTGCCAGCTCATGTCAGATCTTATAGGTCATTTAAAAATTTTTGGTAGTTTTCATTTTTAGATGAATTGTTTTGACCCAGGCCAAATCCCCACGTATTCCTGCTATCCAGTTTACCAGTTTACTTGAATTTATTCCCAAATATTCTGCCTTTTGTCCTATCAAAGTAGATTAACTCTCCCTTCTCCCAGCTAAGACCATCTTCCACTTGTGCATTTCATCTCATTTCTTCTTGTTTGCTTTTGCTCTTGAAGTTATTATTTGTCCCATCATTGTTTTTCCCTCCCCAAAGTATCGTTTCCATAAGCACACAAACATGATTCCGTATTTTCCAGTATTAAAAGCAAAGCCTTTTCATTACCCACATTCCATCCCAGCCACCCAATCCTTCAATCTTTTTCCATTTATGAAAAAAAAAATATTTGACAGAGTTTAGAATCCTTGTTGTGGGTTCTTCACCTACTGTACATTAATTACTTTTACTCCCCGTCTTTCCTTCCTTCCTTCCTTCCTTCCTTCCTTCCTTCCTTCCTTCCTTCCTTCCTTCCTTCCTTCCCTTCCTTCCTTTTTATTTTTTTATTGTTCAAGTACAGTTGTCTCCATTTTTCCCCTACCCCACCCACCCCTACCTCCCACCCTCAATCCTACCCCCCTTTGTCTTTGTCTGCTGGTCCTTTATACATGTTCCTTGATGACTCTTCCCCTTCTTTCCCCCATTATCTCCACCCCCCTCTGATTACTGCCAGTTTATTCTTTACTTCAATGTCTCTGGTTATATTTTGCCACTTGTCTGTTTTGTTGATTTGGTTCCACTTATAGGTGAGATCCTATGGTATCTGCCTTTCACTGCCTGGCTTATTTCACTTAGCATAATGCTCTCCAGTTCCAGCTGCGCTGTTGCAAAGGGTAAGAGCTCTTTCTATCTTTCTGCTGCATGGCATTCCATTGCGTAAATGTTCCACAGTTTTTTGATCCACTCATTTGCTGATGGGCATTTAGGTCGCTTCCAGCACGTGGCCATTGTAAATTGTGCTGCCATGAGCACTGGGGTGCATAGGTTCTTTTGAACTGGTGTTTTGGGAGTCTTGGGATATAATACTCCTCTTTAAATTGAGGCTTTGCCTCTATTACTCCACTGAAACTGCTCTTATCTAAGTTACATATGACCTCCACTTTGGCAAATTCAAATAAATTCTCATTTCTCATCTTATTTCACTTTCCCTTCTGAAACACTTCCTTTGCTTGGCTTTGCAGTTTACTTCTCTTTTGGTTTTCCTAACCTAACGACATGCTTTTTTTCTGTCTCTTTCTCATTTCCTGACTTCTACCTGTGGGGGTGCTCAAAAACTCAGTCCTTGAAACTCTTCTTTTCTCTAGCTACATCGCTCTGCAGATCATCTCAGTGAGTCCCAGGGCTTTAAATACCATTTAAACATTGATAACTCATGGGATTTTATATCCAGTCCAGGTTTTTGTAAACTCCAGATTTTAAAACAATTTGATAATATTGCCTATTTGATAAGTGTACTTGTCCAAAGTTGACTTCACCATCTCTCAGCAAATCTGCTTCACTTGCAACCTTCGTCATCTCAATAAATTGCACTTCTATTTTTTTTCAATTTTTAGACCAAAATCTTAAATAATGCTTGACTCATTCTTCTCTTTTTCCCACATCCTACACCACTATACCAGAATATTTTGTTGATTCTTCCTTTGGAATATATCACCTAATCTGATAACTCTTCACTGTATTCCTTTACCTTGATCCAAGGAGTTATTCTCTCCTCCATGGAATGTTTGCTTCCATTTTGGCTCCCCAAACAAGAGAGAGACAATCCTTTTTTCACATAAGTCAAAAGTATGTCATTATTTTCTCAAATTGTCCCACTTCTTATTTCATAAAATGTAATCTAGACTCTTTACCATGCCCTCAAGATTGTATATAAATTGCCCCTCACTAACTCTCTGACCTAATCTCTACCACTCTCCCCCATGCTCACCACACTCCAGCTACACCTGTCTCTTTGTTTCTTACTTTGTTAGAACATGTCACGAATGTCCCAACCTCAGGACCTTTGTACTTAATGATTCCTCAGCCAAGAATATTCTTTTCCAAACACCTGTGAGACTGGCTTTCTAAATTCCTTTAGGTCTCTGTTTATATGTCTTATATAACTTAGCATGACACCCTTCTAATCTGGGCACTGTCTATCCCCTTTACCCTACTTTCATATTTCATACTCATGAACACCTGACATTATATATTTTTAAATTTTATTTATGAAATATTTCCCCCTCTTACCCCTACACAATTAAAATACTAGAGGTCAGAGAATTTTGTCTCTTTTTTTCACTACTACATTCCAAGGCTTAGAATAATGGAGAGAACCTAGTAAGGGATGGTTAATTATTATTGGAATAATTGAATGAAATTCTGCAATAAAACAAGTAATTTGATTTAAGAAAAACAACCATTAAATTTAACTACATGTATGTCACTGGATTCCTTACTAAGAGCTATTTCTGTTGAAGTCAGTCTGGAGCGAGTGCTTGATGAGGAGAGAAAGTAAGAATAGAAAACTTGTTGAAAGAGTTTGGCTTTGAAGAAAAAAGAGACAGGGTGATATTAGAGTGGAATATGGAGCTAAAAGTAGCTTACTTGTAAATACGGATTATACTTAGGGATGTTTAAATGTTGATGGAGAAGGTTCAGTTTAGAGTCAAATTTTAATTATAGCTGAAGGAGGCAAATAGCCAACAACGGGATGTTCCAGAGAAGAAGAGAGGCCATGCTAAGCACAGGTGGAAGGCTGGTCTCTGAGAGGAGAAGAAGAACAAATGTAGTTAGGGTTGAAATGTTGCCTCAAGGTCTCTTTTCTGCTTGTGAAATAGATGGTATTGTCATCTTTTCAGGGTGATCAGGTAAATGGGAGGAAGAGGTTAGGGTATGGTTTTGAGGTAATTGGAGAAGGCTCATAGTAGCCATGTGGGAGAGTGAAAGCATGAGTTCATCAGGGCAGAGAAGCTGCATTGTCAGATATGGTGAGGGCCCTTTTCAAGTAAGTGATCATGAGTTGATAAAAACACCAACCTATTCTGTTATTTCTGGCATCATTTAACTGTTCTGGTAAGGGTATACAGAACACGGAGATAGAGGGGTTATAGGGGAAATGATCATTGGTGATCGGGAGGTCAATAAGTTGAGACATTTGGATGATATGTCATCTCTATGTACAAATAGGTCACCCAGGGTGATGCCAGGACTAGTATGGAGAGAGACACTGAGTTTCTAGACTAGCTAGGCTAGATCACAGTGGGTAATCTGTGTTTGGAGTTGGCTAAAATGATGCCTTGAATATGGCTAAAGTTGTTTTTACTTTGATTTCTCTTGACTCAAGAAGATGTATATGTGAAATTGAGGGTGTAAATTGGAGGCTGGGAAATTATGAAAGTAAATTATGTCTTCCTAGTTCCTCATGGAGGTATGGTAGAAACATGGCAACCTCCACAGGCTGGTCAGAGTGAGGCTCTGCTGGTAAGAGTCCAGATTTCTCTGCTTTTTATATTGGCTTCTTAGCGTAATTTCAGTAAATCTTACTGCCATATTATATTCCTTTGCTTTCTGTTTCTTATCAGGCCTAAGCAAGCTGTAGATAATGGTGGCAAGAAGCAGAAATGGTTCATATTAAGTGAACATATTACACTTCGAAGGAGAAGAATAATTCTTTGGAAAGACAGAGCAAAGGAAAGAGGACTCACACCTGGGATGTGAGAGAAACAATAGTATCTAGACAAGAAAATGACCTACCTTCAGTACATGCCAGGTTACAGTGAAGATTAGTGGGTAGAGAATTTCTGTGGGAAGCTGTTGAGCTGGGGAATGTGCTGCACGTGGAGGTCATAATGGCTATGTCTAAGAGTCGAGGGGGTCTGGAATCAGATTGCTTGATTCAAATTTTTATTCTGTCATTTGGTACATGTGTGACCTTGGACACTTAATTTTACTTCTTGGTGTCAGTTCCCCAGGGCACAGAGAGGGGATTTGGAATGTAAGGGAGAAGTGGAGAACTAGATGAAGTCAAAGGGGTACTGAGCGTTAATGGGGAAGATGGTACAGTAGAAAGTTGACCAAGTGGACTTATACTCTGGCTACTGACAGAGAAAAAATAAGTGGCATTGTGCACATGGTCTCAACAGTCTCTTTAAGAAGGGAGATCACTGGGTCTGATGGCTAGAGGACTTAGTGCATAAGTACTCAGATGTATCTTGCAGCTATGGTCTAAGTGTATGGAAGAGTCTGAGAAAGAAGGAAATGTATGGGTCAAGGGAGACAGATGTAATAATAAAAAAAAATCATGGTGATTGAGAGGAAGGAAATCAAGCGTTGACTTTATTCATTTATTACATAAGACCATGCTCAAGGTGGGTTGAAAACAAAGAGGGCCCTTTTTCAATGACCTAGACTATAAAGTTACTTTTGCTAGAATTTGCCACAAAGCGTTACATATCCTATTCAAAATTTAAAAGTACAGTTAATCTCAAACTCTCCTATTTTTCTCATTACCAATGGGAGAAAAAAAAACTCAATTCATTGCTTTGCAATATGAAGAGTGTGATATTTAATTTCACAGAAAATGATTTTCTATTTTCAGATAACATTTTAGGGGTTTTTTTTTTTGAGATTTTCCTACTAAAGACTTTATGAAATCATGTTGCAACACTTTTTTTTTTTCACTAAATCATAAAGTATGCTTCTTAATCATTGTCCACATATGGGATGGAGTTATTGAATATGTTGAAGAATGGAGTCTCTCTGCTTCACACAATAGGGATTGCGATTGCCTCTCAGAATACAAAGCTTTTCTGGTGCAACAACCTTGCTTTTAGGCTAGACATTAGTCAAAACTATAGTATGCACAGAGGGAAGTACCTCTGTACACTAAAGGTGGGTTCATGGGAATACTGTTCCTCAGAACTGTTAGCATCTTTGCACATTTACAGACTACATATGGTAACTATAATAATAAAAATAATTGACATTTCTACAGGCCTTTATTGGGAGTTTCCAAATGCTGTAATGTGGTTAATTCTATCTGATCCTCAGAAAACTGTGAGAGTTAGGTAGGATTGTCTTCTTAGTTAGCAATCTGGGTCATCCACGGGCTAAGTCACATTGCTAATGAGTAGCGGGGGTGGGAATTCTAACTCATCTTTTAAATTTCACTTTTTTTTTCTGTTACATAGTTTCTTTTGAAATACCAGAGATTAATTGGATATAATTTTAGCAATAAAATGTAATATTTTTGAAGTTGCTTTGATATGATGATATAGACAGTGCATATGCTGCATTAAAATGTGCGATGACCCATTCTCTGCTCTACCGAGCGGCAGAGCATTTGCTCTATTATTATGTATGTGTTCAGGTCAGCTTGGTGATAGAAAAGTCACTAAAATGTTAGGCTGTCTTGAACAAGTGACTGGCCTTTGGGTATTTCCCCTTGCTTAAGTGCTGGGGGGAAAACAACAACAACACAAGAGGATTTGGCTGCTTGTAGAAATTATTTATCTGAGTCAGGGCAGTTACCCAGCATATTAAGTGAATCGATGTTCTCATTAACATTTGGGGACAGGTTCAACATGCCCACTGGTCCAACAAAGACCTTTACTTCCTTCCTATTTGGATGAATAAAGACATTAACATCTGGCTGCCTTCAGCAACACTCCTGATAAAACATAATTTGGTCATTTAAAAAGACAGACTAAGTGAAGGGACAAAATATTACAATATTCAACACACACATGAAAGTGCATACACACACTCTGAATACCTTCTGGTGCAAATGAACTCCAATACTTTACCCTTTACAACACACACGATCCACCTAACAAATATATTGCAGTATGATAGAGTATTAACATAATATTCCATCTTATGTATAAACAGGCATACCTGGACACAGACACACAGATGCCCACACCTTTAAAATATACCCATATTTTCAACAAATTCATTAACACATGTAATCCCAAATGCTCACTTTCATCTTTTAAGGTTGGGTTGCAATCCTTGGGACATATATCCCAGCAATTACCACACACATTTAAAACTACTCTTACACACGACATTTTTGAGTAACACAAGCAGCTGAAATCCTCCTTCTCTCCCCCACACACTGATACAGCATGGTTTTAAATTCCTGTGTTTGTGAAATTGTCCTCTGTCTAGAAGTTGCTGATGCTTGTTAATGCATTTCATGTAACTAATTTTGTATTTTGCAAGCACAAATCTCACTTGATCCTTCCTAATCTAGAGGATGCTGTTATCAAGTACGAAGAAAAATAATATAAATAAATGAATCTCTTCCATTTTTCATACATGAGGGTAGTCCATGTTCCTAGGGTAATAGATTAAGTGGAAGTCTTTAGAAGAGTCTTGAAGGAGAATGGGGACACCGAAGGGTTTGTTCCTTCTTTGTGTCATGAACCAGGAAGCAAAATACTTATTTAGGGAAGCTCTTTAAGTTTTCGATGACTTCTAAAGGGGTAGGTAACACATATGTAAATTATGAACACAGTAATAACTCACCATTCAACTTAAGTTCTATAACAGACCCAATACTAATTCTGTTTTCTCAATCTATCTTTTTAAAATTATTTATTTATTGACTCTAGAGAGAGGGAAAGGAAGGGAGTTAGAGGGAGAGAAACATCGATGTGAGAGAGAAACACTGATGGGTTGCCTCTGGCAAATGCCCCGACTAGGGACTGAATCTGAAACCTAGGCATGTGCCCTGACCAGGAATTTAACCTGTGACTTTTCAGTTTGCATGACAATGCCCAGGCGGGCCCACCAACCAGAGCAATCCATCTCTTTTTTAAAACTCCTTTGATACTTGGGAACATATTAAGTCTGATCACACACCCACTCCGAACTTGTTATTTTTGTCCAGTATTTTATATCTGTCCTTTTAAGTTACTACAGTTTATATTATTGTTATAGTTAATATTTCATAAAATAATGTTTGATTAGGTTTATATACTTGCTAACCATTTTATTTGCTCATCATCTTTTTTCATATATCTCTGATCATTTCTTTCTTTCTTTAAGAGTTTTTCTAAATTGGAAGTTTGGGTATGCAATTCTAGATTTGGTGATTTTTTTCTCTCAGCCCTTTAAAGATATTATTCCACTGTTTTCTGGTTTCTGTTGTTAAGTTTGCTGCCAGTTTTGTATGATCTTTTTTTTCTCTGGCTACTGAAATATTTTCTCTTTGGTCTTGATATCCTCTTTTCATTTCAACATACGTAGGCACAGATTTCTTTCTTCATCCTGCTTGGGATACATTATGTTTCATGTTAATCAACCATTATTATCTCTTCAACTATCATCTCTTACCCATTTTCTCTCTGTTCTCCATTTTGACAATCTGATTAGCTGGTTGTAAGATCATCTCATCCTGTTTTCCATTTATCTTGACCTCTCATTCTTATTACCCATTTAGTTTTTGTTTTTTTCTTGGACAGGTCTTCTACTGTACTATTTTATTCTGCATTATGTATAATCTGATATTTAACTCAAACTTTGATTTTTTTAGACAGTAATTTTTTCATCTCTAGAAGACATTACAAAGATACCTGGTTATTTTAAATATTTGCTTAAATTTTCCTCATTTTTAGGATTCCAATTTGTAGTTTTGTTCATAATTATATAATTATCTATATTTTCATTAGTAATTTCAGAATTCAAAGTCCTTAGGAATCTAAGCCTATTGTTCATTGTTTGTATTGAGCTTCACTTACGATGGGTTTTTTTGTCCATTTCTTAATGTTTAATTGTATTGAATTTGTTTGATTTTAATTTCTAGGAACCCCGTGGGCCTGATGGTAGATGATTTCCTTCAGAGAAGATTTGTGTTGGCTTCCATTGGAGGACTTTCACAATTTGGTGTTACATTGGCTTTCTTTGATGGTCCCTGACTTCATTATGAGTTTTTCAGAGTCAGTACCTCCACTTCGCTGCTGTGAAGAATATAGTCTCTAGACTTCAGCGTGGTTATTCCCACTTGCTCTCAGGGAGATGCCACCTTTAAATCTGTTAACTACTTCAGACCCATCTTCAGCTTTGGTGGAAGGGTAAGGGGCTTAGAAATTTCCATTTCTTTTTGGAGGCCTGGCAGTGTATTAAAAAGAGTATTTTACTTGGGATATAGTTGTTTCACTTTAATAGTTCTTTGGGTTACGTAGTCTGTGACTCTGCTAGAAATGGATTTGCAAAGTCTGATTTTAATTAATAATCTGCTCACTCTACTGATATTGAAAACCTCCCAGTAGGATCTCTGCTTATAAAAACACTTCGATAAATATTTTAGGGGATATGGCCATGGGAGCTTAGAGACCGATGCAGGAAATAGGGCGGGCATAGTTATTAATACAGGATATATTCACAACTATGAATATATGAAGCAAGGATATAGTCATCACTGCTAAAGGCTGAACTGGCCTATGCCTGCAGCAAGGAGGTGCAAACACCCAGTTGGTGATGGAAGTTTGTTTTACACTTATAATCTCTTTAGTGAAGGCTTCTTTGACCTCTTTCAAGAACTAATCTCCCACCAGCCCCAATTCAGCCCACCTGTCTCTCTATGCAAGGATTAGGAGTTCCTAGGCTAGTCAGTAAACTCCCTGAGTACAGTGATGTTTATATGTTTGTCATAACATACTTGGCCCAGTACCTGGCAAATCATGGATCCTGAAACCACAGTTACTGAATGAGTTCATTCTATAGTGCTTTGTAACCATTTACATTGCAAGTCCCTACACTGGGTCTTATTTATCCTTGTATTCTTTTGACACAAAGTCTTAAATAAGATAGGTATTGAAAATATACATGAGTGAACTAGGCAGATATTAACTAAACATTCCTCTGAGTGTTGACTAGCTATTTCAAGTCCTTATGTTTTTATTAAAGGTATTGGGGACTACAATAACATGAAAACAAGTTTGTATTTCCACAACTATAGTCAACCGTCTGTATCCATGGGGAATTGGTTGCAGGATATCCCAAGGACACCAAAATCTGCAGATGCTCATGTCCCTTATATAAAATAGCATAGTATTTTCATATAACCTATGCACAAAGCCCCGTATAATATAAGTAATCTCTAGATTACTCATAATACCTACTACAAGTATAAATACTATGTAAATAGTCATTATACTGTATTATTTAGGGGATGATGACAAGAAAAATGTCTGTACATGTTTAGTACAGACACAATTAATGTAGGCCTAACTACATAGTTTATGTTAGCAACAACGTAACTTTTTTTTGGGGGGGGGGTTATTTTCGATTCCAATTTGGTTGAATCTACAGATGAAGAACCCATGGGTATTGTACACATGACCATCGATCTCACCCTGCGTTTCCTCGTGAAGACTCATGTTCAGTCACTCTTTCATGTGCTTTTTCCTTTACTTTGCACCACAAACAATTATCTTCTAAAATATAAGTGTATATAGAGTTTAGAATTATAAATTTTCTGTTCTTTCTTTTAATACTTATAGGTAATGTAAAAAGTCATAACAATTTATTTCTTATTTTTATAAGTGCCTGAGGGATTGGAGGGCCTATAGAGTAGAACTAAAGGAATAATGTTGGAAACTCCTTGAGGAATCTCTACTTGCACTAAGTTTTAAAGGAGGGTAGCAATGTGGTTTATTTGAGGGGAGCATTTTAGGTTAGAAAGAAACATAAAACTGAGGTTATAGCCATTAATTTAATTATGGAAGGAATATTATAGACTTATTTCTGGTGTTAAGCACGCAGGTGCTGTAAGTCCAGAGCTTAGGTAAAACAAGCTACACAAAATAGTTCTTCAGTAAATTCTGAGATCATGAAAGGTCCGTTTTTCCCATTCAAGGAAATGCATTCACCTTTCTGGATATGTGTAGGGCCCTTATTAATCTTCTTGACTACTTTGGGTTGAGGAGGATGCATGAGAGGAAGCCATTTTACAAATTATTTTTATTATTATACTATATTTTTATTCCCTTGTTTGGGGTCACATGCTTAAGACTTGCAGCTAACGTGTAGTTTTTCTTATCACTTCATTTCATGGTCATTTCTGCTGTTTGTTATGGATGGGAACCTCCACCTCAACCTTGGACAGCTGGATAAATTTTATGCGGGGCTATCTCTTGCAACAATAAATTGCTTTCTTCTCTAAACTGAAGTATAATGCTTTCTCTAACAGATGAAACCCACCAACTCCCACTTATCTGAAATTGAAAAAGAAGGGACATCAGATTACCCCGGACTTTTTCTTGAGATGAATTATAGAGATAGACCTTCTGTGTGTGTGAAACTTAATGACTATACCTAATAGCTTCAGCATATTCCATCAAATGGTTTGCAATGCAAGGCTGTTCTGTTGTCATTGATCTTCACTAGTTATAGTTCACTAAAGGATGGAGTCGGACCACGTAATATTCATGTGTCTTATATTACTGCTCTCTTTCTGATTTGAAAAAAAATCAGGGCTGCTGGCTTTTGGAGATTTAAATAATGCAAAATATTTTATCTGCATCTAGGAGGAAAAAAACCATGCTGTTCTGAATTTAGTGTCTGGGTCCAGATTTGAAGCAGAGACACTTGTAACTGGCTTGATACTGACATTTGCTTGCCCAGTGACTCAGTGTCTATTTCAGAAAGAGTTAGAGAACATTCTCTGTCTCTTACATTTTGCTAGGCACTCTGAGAGAGGCAAAAGAGGTTTATAACATTGTCTCTGCATTCTGTAGCTTTCATCTCTGCTTCTAGACAGAAGAAAGGGATAAAACTAAGAAGTGGCATGTGCTAAAAGTTAATGTTAATCTGAGTACTAGAAATTTTAGAGCACTTTCTTTGGTATATGTGGCAATAAAGTGTCACAGGTTGCATCTGGAAGAGAAACTAACTTTGGCAATAATCTTTCAAATGCTGTCTGATTTTAAAGAGGAAATAGCTTGGCTGATCCAGGAAAGCTATCTCAGAAGTGAGCAAAGACTGTTTTCACTGAAGTCATTGTAGTTTACAATGGTCTGGTTTGCTTTTGATAGAACCCTCAGAACACCTTGGAGCACCATACTGAGGCTTCAAGAAAGAGTTCTCATTGCTTTCTATAAACATGAAGAGAGGCACTTTTTTGCTAGGAAAATTATGAAATATAGAAAAGAAGAAAACTAATAACAGCTACATGAAATTACACTATCCAGAGATAAAAAATGAACTTTTTTCCTGCATCTGTATTCTAAACTTAGATAAATAATTATGACTATAATGTATCTTTCATTGTTTATTTTGTTTTATTTTATTCTATTACCTTTTCAGAAAACACTAATTATCTGAATTTCATACCTCTCTTTTTAAATTTTTCTTACGAATCTTTGACACTCTCCTTGTCATTTATTTTTAGTATTGCATGTGGTACACTTTTGCTTCCAATTCAGTGTAAATTTCTGCAATGATGTTATTTTTTCCTCAATTTTTCTTTTTAGCTTTTCACACTCCTTTTTACCCATTCTGTTGGCTCACATAGTTGATTTTTTAAAAAATAAAGTCTCAATTCTCTTTAATTTCTTTGAAAGTTCAAAGTAGCCATTTGCCTAAGATATTCTTCATCTTCTGGGGAAAGATTTTTGTTTGCTTTTTATGTTCTTTTCTTATTCCTTTATTTGCTTCATAATTTTTGCTAGATTCAATGTTGATTTATTTTTTAAAAGTGTTTTTCCTTTGCCTGCAGGTAATTTTTTTCTGCCCAGTGAAACTTTTGTTTGCTGCTGTTTTATTCCATTCAAGACAATTATTTTTTTTATTATGCCCTATCTTTCTTCTGTTAGTCTTGGAAAATTTGGATGGCTCTTGCTCTTTACATTCAGTTGGAGAAAAGATTCAAGTGCATTATTCATTGCACATCTCTCTCCTTGTTAACCCATCTCCCTACTCCCCTGTTACTGATAAAGCCACTGAGGCACAGAGAAGGCAGGTGGTGGGTCTAAGTTTACAGAATCAGTGACAGCATAAGGAGTTGATGACTTTTCCTAATGAACTCTATTTCCAGAGTTTATGCTACAAAACATACTGTGCCAGAAAATTCATAAGGACTTTGACTTCGTTAAACTAACAGAGATGACAATTTTGTGCAGATATCTGGTTCTAGAACTACTTATGTGAGATGTCTCTGTGATTGGGATATTTTCAAATGTAAGGGCTTAGTACAGGATATGAGCTTACCAAATGCTTCAGCACAAGGCAACATGGTCACCATTTTTCTAGCTTCTTATACTAGACTTCTTGCCATTTTTTCCAGCCTTGTCTTATAATTTCTCATGATTTTTCCAGCATTCTTAAACAGTTCCCTCAGTATTTTATTCTTACTTTTAAAGGATTTTATTTATTTTTTACTTTTAGACAGAAGGGGAGAAAGAGAGGGAGAGAAATATCTATATATGGTTGCCTCTCACGTGTCCCCTACCAGGGACCTGGCCCGCAACCCAGGCATTTGCCCTGACTGGGGAATTGAACCGGTAACCCTTATGGTTTAGTAGGCAGATGCTCAATCCACTGAGCTACGCCAGCCAGGATTTTCCTCAGTATTTTCTAGTATCCTGTCTTAGTTAGTTTGACATGGCTGCCTTATTGACAACAGAAATTTCTCACAGCTGTGGAGAGTGGAAGCCCAAGATCAAGATTTGACTTACGGTAAGGACTTGCTCTTTAGTTCATAGAGAGTCGTCTTCTCTATGTGTCCTCATATGGAGAGAGGAAAGAGAGAACTTGTTGGGTTATCTTTTCTCAAAACACTAATCCCCCTCAGGAGGGCTCCACCCTCATGATCTGATTACTTTAAAGGCTCCAACTCCTAACACCATCACCTTGGGGACATCAACATATAAATTTGGGGAGGAACACAATCTTTCAGTCCATAACACCTCCTATAACATTTTTCTTGCTGCCTATTGTCTTTTCCCCGAGCCAATCCCATACACTTTAGGTCATTGTTATATCAGAACTCATTTTCAGTATCAACTTTCCCACCAGCTATCTATTGCCATTATATAGAGCTGCATAACAATCAAGACATGGGTGACAGATGATTGGTGCTAGAAAATTTAGTCCTAGTTGATTAGTTCAACAGTCAATATATATCGAGCACCTCCTAGTTTTAAGTATTGTTCTAGATGCTGGGATTGACTTTTGAACAAAACTGATGATGACAGTTGTCATGAAGGGGAGAGGAAGTGATATGTAGGGAAAACCCAGGCAATCACGACTGTGCAAGGAAAGCATGGAAATAAAACTTATCTAATAGGTCCTCAGGGACACTCTACTGTTACGGAAAAATGAAACTACCAGACACTGAGGGGTTAGGAGCACGATCTTTATTTACATGCATGGGCCCAGAGGAGACAAACTCCAAATTCTGAGCCCCGAACAATAGCCCCGCATTCCTTTTATGCTGGGCTAAATGGAGGAGGGTATTGGGAGGCGTAGTATAGATTTGGCACAAAGGGGCTTACAGAAGTGGGAGAGAAACATTTACAGCATTAGTCAGGGCAGATAGCGTCTCAACACCTGCAGCAGGGCAGATAACATTTCATTTCATCCTTGGTATTGGCCTTGACTCCCTCTACACCACCACTACTGTAGACATCATCAATCTTTCCTTCAGAGTCACATGACAAATGCAGTTCACATGGGAGACTTTCCTGCAGATGTTTTGTTAGGGCTGCTTCTTGGCATGCTTCATGTAATGTCCTCTCTTTTTCTCCAACTCAAGAAAACATACCAGAAAGTGAGTAATTAAGGGTTATGAATATCATTATAGGATTAACTTTGAAGATGTACTTTATAAAAATAGTTAATCATGTTAAAACCTTAGTTATTTAAACTTTTATTAGTAATATCTCACTTGTGAACCCTCTCATCCCTGGCTGTGAAATACCAATTTGGCTGATAGCACAACGATGCCAGAATGTTGTGTGATGACACAAAGTTCAAATTCATTAATATTCATTGATGCAAGACCCTCTGTGGTATCCTTCTGTTTAACTCTTCCCCCAATATAACTGGTTTACTCCTGGTTTACTAAACTGGTTGTAAGAGCAACATGGCACACAACATCCTGTTTCTAGCCCACGTGCATGTTTTCATGCTCAGCTCACTCTGCGGACTGACCTACTCTTCTTTCTTTCTCCTTAGACTGCTTAACTTTAATGATCTTTTAAATAACAGTTTCAACCGCCTCTTCCAGGAAGTCTTCCTTATCTCCCCAAGTATGCTTCCCTCCAATCCTTCTCTGAGCTCTCATTGCATCCTTTTCAAACCTCTATCCTTACCACGTACTGTACTTGTGTACTGGACTGAGGACAGTCTCAGCTACTTTTCTCGTGCTTGAACTCATGGGGACACAAAAGATAGTTCTCTCTTGAAGTCTTGATTCTCTCGTTCTCCAGTCAAGGGTGCTGCTGATATGAGTATCTCCCAATTTTCCTGTCACCCTTGTTCTTTTCACCTAATTAAAAGAGCTTAACGCATCACTATCAATTTTTGATAAACAGGAATAAGTATTCATTAATTTTCAAATACCTTGTTTAGAGGATGGGCTTGCTGCAAGATTTTAGTGGTGGTTGCACAACGATTAATTAATTAAATTTCCAGGGCAAAGTGCATCATAATTTGAGGCTGAGTTTATGTGCTAATTAATTACAATTAGACCCAGAAGAGGCTATATTTTCTTGTCATTTTTAAATTTATTTTTGGTTCTCCCTTTGAAAAGCACATCTCCTAAAGTGGTATTTTAAGATAACAAGTTGGCAGGAACATTGGCCCGCTGGGCTTCAGAATGCCCATGAGTTTGTGTGTGCTGAGGGTTACAATGTTTGGCTCAGACACAAAGGGCGTGTGCAGCTCCCTGAGCTCCCACGTGACTTTGAGCAAACTATTTCACCCTCCTTTCTTCATCCAATAAAATACTTAAGTCACAGCTAAATGAGGTATGTTTAAAGACCTGGCACATAATAGGTGTTCAGTATATTTGGTGCTGACTTTAGAACTTTTACTGCAACAGAGTTGAGGAGCTCTGTGCCAGTGGCTGGTTAAGTGTGGAATACATTGACATTCAGCCCTACCTCTCTGATTCCCCCGTGACCTGCAGCCTCACTCCAATGCTCCAACTTTGAACTGTTAGTCTTCCAGCAACTTGTCACTCACTACCCTTTCGATATATGACCTCTCGCTGCTGGGGTGTGAAAGAAGTAGAACTGTCATCTGTGAAGACTGAATCACCAATGGAGGGGGCCCTTCTGGGCCCAGGGGCTCTTGCCATCACTTACTCGACCTCCCTGTGGCTCTCTGATCCCTTGGCTTCCTATTCGGAGTGACCTTTATCAAAACCCCAGAATAAAGACTGTCAGGTGCACACTTCCCATCTTTCGTCATGTATTTTTCCTGTGCTGCCAGGAATTGTGTTTGGTGGAGCAAACTGAGAGGAGCTGTGGCTGGGGGTAGAGCTCTGTGGTGTTTGATTTCCACAGCCACATGCTGCAGAACCAGCTGCTCGGTGGCACACTAGCTAACCACATACCACGTCCAGCAGAATAGCCTGGCACGGGCGAACCCCAAGGTGGCAGGCTGTCTCCACCTTCCCAACTAATTGAAATGCAGGTGAGGGGACGGGCTGCTCACGTTATCAGCCACAAACGGCTTCTGGAGCTGTGTTTGCAGTTCTTACTGAGGGAACCATGTCTGAGATCAGGAGACCATGCTTGGATTTAATTAATTCAGAGTTCCTCATCAAGTTGAAGTCAGGAGGGTTTTTATGTCAGCTGGCATGGGAGACCATTTTTGGTTTGTTAAGTAATGAGTTTTGTAAATAAGAAATAGATGGAGACCCCTTTAGCTGTGGATCACAGGAAAGGCCCAAATTAAGGAGAAAACCATTTAACTGGATTCCCCAGTTGACTAAATTGTTTTGTTTTCAATTTTAGGAGAAAAGGTCAGATGAGACTCTTATAGTTTAATATTGTGGTTTTCCTCCAAAGAGGAACTTCTAGCCTATTATCTAAAATTAGTGTACAGTCTCATTTCCCTTTATAATAATCTCAAATGTTCTGAGTGATAATTATGAGACTATGAATGAGTCTGATTAATTAAAGGAAGGTTCAATTATTTTCTGTAGGTTGAGTTGGGACCAGCTTTAGTAACAGGCAGAGTAGTCTTTGGTGACTGGCAAAGTGGCACTAGCAAAATACCTCCTTTTTATGTCTTAGATGTTTACTGCCTCTTTAACAGGATAGAGAGACTTTTACTCCTAATCTAAGACAAGTCTGATATGAAAGAAGCAGCTCTAGACTTGCACATCTGCTGTAAATGACCTTTCTGTGGTCTTTTTCTAGTTCTGCTGAGTTAGAAGACATTGGATGCCTGGAGGTGGACGGGGCACCACCTAGAGGGAGGCTGTAGGAGGTAGGAGAAAGGAGACAGGTTCATCCCTGGTTCCTTTTCTAATCCACTCTCAGCTTTTCTTTAAATATCCAGGTGGTTGACTTTCATTCCTTTTGCCATAATCAGTCACATGGTAGTGTAAGTAGGTATACTTTCAGAAGGAGCAGCTTCAGAAATAGTTATTGTTTTTTGTTTGTTTTGTGAGGTGAATATACAGGGTGGAGGGCTAATATAAATAATTTGGCAACAAAATCAGGTATTGAACACCTTGAATGTCTTTAGAGAGGTAGTCAGGCTAATATTACATGAGTCAGATGCTATTAAACCCAATAGCTGAGATTTAGAAAGGTTAAGTTATTTCCCTAAGGCCACACAGATAAAGACCAGAAACTGTAGGGTTATTTACTTTGCTAAGCACCCCTAGGGTCTGTTTACAGGGTCCTCAGTTCTATGCCGTACATTCCTGGACTCCACAGGGCATTTTGAATTTCTTAGGTTTCAGGGGATTCTTGGTTCCCCTTAAGGCTATTGGTGTATAGGATTGAATCTTGTTTTTTAGCAGTTGGCTGAATGAAGTCTGTTTCTTTCCATTTTATTCCTGTTCACTCCGAATCTTCCTAGGGGTCTTGCTTCTCTTTGCTTTTGCCTTGAAGAATGGAACTCTTTGGGTGACCTAACTTGATATTTAACATTCCTGCTCTTTTTGTTTTTCTTCTCTAAAGCCATTGTCTTGACTGGCTGTCTTAAGATTTCTGTTATTCTAGATCCTGGTTTTGACATTGGGAAAACATTATGCACTCCCTGTTGACTCTCCTGCAAGTTTCTGAAGTTTTCTTTGTTTTTTTGCTGTGTATTGCTATATCCCCCTTTTCCTTACAACTGTGCCAGCTCTATCCTCGGTTTGGAAGAGTCACTGTGACCAAAGTGACTGAATATAAGAAAGATAGATTTCCAAGAACATTGGATGAAATAAAAATTTCAGTTACTTTACAAGCTGTTTTATCAAAAGTTGCTTGCTATTCTCTGCATTATCCAATCTATCAGAACTTTGCTCTAACATGACAAAAATATTTGACCAAAGAAATAACAAAATGCAGCATTATTGAGATGATTAAGTGGTGTTTTTGACCCATGAAGTTTGGGTATTCACTGTGTGGAGTGAGAGTTGGACTAAGTTTGGATATTATGAAATATCACAAAACTTTGTTAACTTTTTGGAGAAGATGAGGAATATCTCACTAATAGTAATAGGCACTTGAAGCCCCGCTAAGAAGGGTTTGAAATATTTACCATCTACTTTTAAGTAAGAAGGAAGAGGCCTCATTAAATTTTTATATTTACATTTCCATCCACCCGGCGACTTTCAAGTTTGTACCACGTTCTCAAATTGTTGAAAGAACTCATGACTTCAGGGAATAAATTGTGAGGAAGCCTCTACAATATGTCTGCTGAATTTTCTCTAGACTGGGATGGATGGGGAAGGCTTGAATATTTTTTTGGATGTGGGAGACAGTTCATTGGTGTTTATGTAAAGAGTCACAATCTTGCAGAGAGGCCGACACACACAGTGGTCACTTGCATGACTGCACATACAGGTAGCAGCCCCTTTCTTCCCAACTCAGAGTGTTTAATTGGAAACATTAACAAATGCTATCTTCATCTATCTTAATCTCTGAGTGTGCTGTAGTTTGCTAAATACTTTTTGAATAATCCGACATTTTTATGTGGGAGCTACACTTCATATACAAGGAAGCAGACTGTGTTAACTGTCTCCCATGCAAACAGGGAGCTTCCCTGATTACATGTGTTCGTTGTGATGCGGTTTGTGTGCACTGATTTGTAGTTTACACTGTCTACAATCACTTTCCCAGTTTTGTAATTAATTACTCTTCTTGTTTTAGGGATGCCTGACTCATATTCTTTATTAGTTTAGAATTTTATTCATTTATTTAACATTTATTAAACATTCATTCAACCAATATTGCTTAAGTACCTCCTAGGTATCAGGCACTAGGCCGAGTGCTAGGGAAATTAATAGAATCACATAGTTCTTATCCTTAAGGTTCTCTTTAAAGAGCTAAATAAGTTAGTAGAAGGTCAAACATGTGTGTGTGCCCTGGGTGCCTGCCTGGGAGCCACAAAAGTACTTGTCCTCAGGGAAGAGATAAGAACAAAGAGAAGTCATTTTCTGCCACGGTGCTGTTTAAGTGCCTTCGAGGAGAGCTGGTAAACATGCTGCAGGAAGGATCCAGTGAAGATTTGGATGCTCTTGTAGAGAGACAGAAATGGAGGCAGAAAACAAGAGGTGAAGAGACAGCAACAGAGAGGAGCTGAGAAGTAGAGAAAGAGGAGTGGGAAGGGAGGCAGGGGGAGAGAAAATTCAGATTCAGTTCCTCACTGGGAAGGAACTCACAATCTCAGAGTGAAAAAACAACTAAGGATCAGAAAAAAGACAAGCAGAATAGTAATGTGAGCACAATCGCAAAGGGAACCCTGTTATGGAGGAGAGAGAAAATCCAACTCTAAATGTCATCACTTCTAACTTATTTTGAGGAGTTGATAACATGTGCCAGGTCACAAATTCTGCCTGCAAAGTGGAGGTGCCGGCCGAGGAGTCTTACACTGTGGTGGACAGTTAGACAGACCCGAGTAGAGCCCGGACCATGGGCCAGGTAGAGAAGGCCACCAGGGTGGAAAGCCCTGGGTGCCTAGCAATGGGCAAAACTGGGAAAACAAGGACCTCACCCCCAGGGTAACCTTTACTCCTGTAGCATATCCCTGGTCAGGTGGTTTGGACTCCCTGACCTTTCCTCCATAGAGACAATATCTAGTTTTCCATGGTCTTTTAGGTCCACGCCCAGGAAAGAAGCAAAGCCAGACAAGCAACGCCACGGCTGCCATCAGGACCACCTACACTGAGTAATGACCCCCTGCCCTGGTGCCCATTAATCAGTGGAGACGATGACCCTGAAAGGACACACCTGGAAGGCTGATGAATGTTCTATTGGATCATCCCCCTGGGACCTCCCCTAAAATCCCTACCCTAGAACCCCTAAGACAGGGGACACAGCTGCTCTTCCTCCGCTGAGTAAGTCTGCGACTTGGCTTTCCCCTCCCTCCCCCGCCTGCCTTTGCCCAGGTACTTTCCCTTGTCTCTCTCTTTTTCCTAAGCTCCAAGCACCCCTTCTTTTACTTCCGAGGCTTGTTTCCTGAGCCCATTTCTTCTATGGCTCACTTCCACCTCCGTGATTTACTAAATAAAATTTCTGTTATATTTTGAGTCTGGCTCTGAATTCTTTCCTAGCCAGAACTCCGACACCAAGGTTGCTGAACCAAGGTCTGGTCTGACTCCCCAGGCCTAACACCTGTCACCCATTTTTGCTTCTTTGCAGAACCCTCTACTCCAGGAATCTCCTGTCATGTCTGGGGCAGTGGATGCATCCCAGGCAGTCTGGCCTGACAGCTCTCTCTGCAGGTGAGGTCCTAACAGCAGGAAACCACCACTTTTCTTATTTTTTGCTCTAATATTGGAAGGCCTACTTAAAAAATCTTCTGGGTTTATTTTGTATATATTTAGTTCATGGTATTTTTGCTTTTTGAAAGTGGTTTACAATGTTTCCTCAAATTATTGTTTTAAAAATCTCAGTTTGATTATTTATGAGCAGGCATGTTCTGGTTAACATTCATTCAGACAACGTTAGCCTTCCCATCTGGAAATCAGAAATTTGGTTTAATTCTTCCTTCTTTGTGCCCATTGAATTCATTTGTATCTTTTAATCCCTATTGTCAAGCCACGGTTAAGAGCCCTTCCCTATCCTCCTCCCTCCTTCCCTCCCTCCCTTCCTCACCTGGATTAGGGCATCAGCGTCCGCATTTGTCTTGCTTTCAGTCTAACAACTCCCTTATTCTCGATCTACTTTCTATTCTGTGGCATCTCTAATATAAAAGAAAAAACTAAATTTGAGACAAAAGTAACAGGCTTTTATTCATAAACTTGAGGAGTGGAACCCAATTGCTTTCACATCTGTTTCAGCAGAGTTTCAGAGGTGTAGGAAGGAAAGTCAGTTTTCTAGAGTGAAAACAGGAACACTGAGACAAACTCTGATTGGTACATTTTCTATTAAGTTGGGAGTCGGGGGGAGATTTTCTAATTGACCTTTAGTACATTTGGTTGTCTTTGGCTGCAAGGGGACAAGCAAGCAGTCTGGGGACATTTTAATAGTATAGGAGGAGGGTTTTCTGTGGTCTCAAATATCCTGGAACAAAAAGAAATCAATGGGGAGCTTTCTAGGGTGATGGTTCTTATGAGAAACCCACTGCCATAGCGGGCAGTTTCTCACTGCTAATGCCGTTCCTTTGCTTATTTGTCTTGAATGGCTTCCCTTAGAAGTCAGTAAAAGACCAGTTACCTTTGTCTAATATACAGTGACTTCTGTAATTATGGAGTCTCATAAAGAGATCTGACCCCTCTATAGACTAATTTTGGGGAATCAGCATATTGAAGGACATACCTGAAAAGCTGATGAATATTCTATTTAGATCCTCCCCTGAGACCTCCTCTAAAATTGCCATCTTTAATTATTTGCAGTTGTCCAAACACTTGTAGGCTCTCTTTCCTCTGGGACTTTTCATATGTTATTTCTTCAATCTGGAAGTTTCTGGCTCCTCACCACTACTTCTGAACCAACATACATGTATGATGCACACACACACACACGCACTGTCTTTACTTAGCTAACTTTTACTTCTATAGAAATAAGCTCTGGTGTCTTTGCCTATGGGATACTTCATTGACTTCTTTCTTGTCTAGGCTGCAACTCCCTTCTGTCCCAAATCACCCTATGTATTCTTAGTATCGTCATATTGCATTATTACCCTTCTCCTTATTATTATCTGTTTACTGTGGGTCTTTTTTATTCTGCTGTACAGGCATACCCGAGATAGTGTGGGTTTGGTCCCAGGCCACTACAATGAAACAAGTCATGTGACTTTTTTGCATATAAAAGTTATGTTTACACCATACTATAATCTATTAAGTGTGCACTGGTTTTATATAAAAAAAAGTATCTTTTTTTAGATTTTTTAATTTATTTATTTTCAGAGAGAGAGGAAGGGAGGGAGAGAAACATCGATGTGTGAGAGAAACATCAGTTGGTTGCCTCTTGCACACCCTCAATCAGGGACCCGGCCTGCAACCCAGGCATGTGCCCTGACTGGGTATCAAACCGGGGACCATTCAGTTCGTAGGCTCGCGCTCAATCTCCTGAGCCACACCAGCCAGGGCCATATCTTAATTAAATTGCTAAAAAATGCTAACCAACATCTGGGCCTGTTGGAAAAATGGCACCAATAGACTTTGCTGATGCAGGGTGTCACAAGCCTTCAATTTGTACAAAGTGCAGTATCTGTGCAGTGCACTAACACAAGGGATGCCTGCACATTCTTAAGAGGAGGGACTTAGAAACAGTGTGTGATCGTCTTTGCACTCTGCAGTCTCAATTATCAGCACTTAGAGCACAAAAACATGGCTGAGTTGATTAAACCATTAATTAATTTGTGTTCAGAGTTTGTCTTTCTCACTGATCTTCATCTCAGTATTTTACAGAAAGCTTTCTCAAAGGAAGGGAGGATTCAGGGCTGAGGCCCTGGAATCCTGCTTTCAGCTCAAACACCACCCGTAATTTCAACAGCAGCCCATACTGAAATTCCCCACTGGGTACCTTTTTTAAAGCATAGACATCCTCAGTGTGCCGGTATCTGCTACACAGCGGTCACTGAATGCACACGTGCTTAGTTTTGTTTCCCAGTGACTGATGACACTGCCTTTATTTGCAGAGGCAGACTTCAGCAGAAACAATTTAAGTCTCTCGCAGGGGAGGCTGGTGGTAGGTGTGAGGCAGGATAGTAAGAAGGCAGGAAAATTCCTTGGCTAGTAGAATGGGAAAACTGAGACAGATAGTTAAATGGCATAGCAATTTATGGGCCAAGCAATTTACAGCTAGATGATAAATTGCAAGGTCTTATTTTTTCTAAGCAAGGACACTTAGGGGCAAGTGGTTTACACATTTTTTGCAGACCATGCCAGAGTCAGACCTACCTCTGTCCCAGTCCCTCTTCTATGATGTTCTTTGAAGGTGAAAGTGACCAGAGAATGACCCTGACTGCTCTATACACTAATTTTGGGGAATCAGCATATTAAAGGACATACCTGAAAAGCTGATGAATATTCTATTCAGATCCTCCCCTGAGACTTCCTCTAAAATTCTCATCTTTAAAAAACAGCAACCCTTAAGGAAACGGACCCAGTGCGTTCTCTCCCTAGTGTAAGCCCACTAGTCTTTCCCCGCTTCTTTCCTCAAGTGTGTATCTTTGCTCTCTTTCTCCTAAGCTCTAAAGATCGCCACAAGACTTGCAACCAGGGGAACAATGGGCAATGGCAACTTGCCCCAGGCTAACCCCCTGAACCTGCCTCTAAGGGCCCTCCTTTTGCCTCTGTAACTTATTTCCTGAGTCCATGTAGCCCAGATGGCTCACTTCTTCTGCCTCCGTGACTTTTTCTAAGGGATCAAGGTGGCTTGGTTAGGCTAGACTCTTCCTCAGTCTTGCAAAGGACAAAGGGTCCACTTAGGCTCACTCCTGTTGCTATCTTTCCTCTTCTATCTTAAGCCCTTATTTTATCTCAATGTCCCCAGTTTTAATAAACATACTATTAAACATACTGGTCAGATTCTAAATCACACTGGCTCATGTGAATTTTGTATTTACTTTTTGCCTTCGGTACATCCAAAAACATTATATAAACTATCTGGGTCCAAAATAAAATATCAGTTCACCAAATTCAACATACTAAAAAACATATCAGCTTGATTTTAGAAATGTAAGAAAACTATAACCTTAGGAGAATCTCTCAGTATAGCTCACTACATTATGGACTAAAGAAAAAAAATGTGATTATCTCAAGAGGTATAAAAGAGCATTTGATGAAGTACCACATTTATTTGTGATAAAAATCACTTAGAAAACTATAACCAGTGAGCAATTTCCTTAACTTGATGAAGTCTATACACAAACATCTTACATAATGGAAAAACATAATATATTGCTTTTTAAAAAATTTTTATTGTATTTTTTCCATTACCATCTATCCACCTTATACCCTCCTCCCCATTGCGATCACCACATTGTTGTCCATGCCTATAAGTCCTTTTTCCGTTTTGCTTGACACCTCCATGCCCTAACCTCCCCTCCATAGCTGTCAACCTCCTTTCTATCTGCACTGTCTCTATTTTGCTTGTTAGTTCATTAGATTCCACATATGAGAGAGATCGTGTGATATTTGTCTTTCTCTGACAGGCTTATTTTACTCAGCACAGTGTTCTCCAGGTCCTTCCATGCTGTCACAAAGGGTAAGTTTTCTTTTTTTATGGCCCAGTAGTATTCTGTTGTGTAAATGTCCCATAGTTGTTTATCCACTCATTTAGAGTGCTGTGAAAAGCTTTTTAGTTTGGTGTAGTCTCATGTGTTTATTTACTCTTTTGTTTCCTTGCCCAAGGAGATATATCAGATAAAATATTGCTACAAGCAATGGCTGAAATTTTATGGCCTATATTTTCTTCTAGGATTTTTATGGTTTCAGGTCTAATTAAGTCTTTAATTTTGAATTTACTCTTGCGTGTGGTGTAAGAAAGTGGTCTAATTTCATTTTTCGGTACATATCTATTCAATTTTTTCAAAACCATTTATTGAATAAACTATTTTTAGCCCATTGTATGTGCTTGCTTCTTCTGTTAAATATTAATTGACTATGAAGGTATGGATTTATTTCTGGGCTCTCTATTCTGTTCCATTGATATATATATTTGTTTTTATGCCAGTACTATGCAGTTTTGATTACTATGGCCTTATAGTATTGTCTGATATTAGGTAGCATGATTCTTCCAACTTTGTTCTTCTTTCTCAGGATTACTGTTGCTATGTGTGGTCTTTTGTGGTTCCGTATAAATTTTTGAAATATTTGTTCTAGTTATGTGAAATACATTGTTGGTATTTGATAAGAATTGCATTGATCTACAGATTGTTTTGTGTAACATGGATATTTTAATGATGTTAATTCTTCTTATCCATGAACATGGTATGTGCTTCTACTTATTTGTTCAATTTATTTCTTCAGTGTCTTATAATTTTTTGAGTATAGGTCTTTTATACCTCCTTGGTTAGACTTATTTCTAGGTATTTTATTCTTTTTGAAGCATGTGTAAATGGTATTGTTTTCTTAATTTCCCTTTCTGAAAGTTTATTGTTGGCATATAAAAATTTAATTGATTTCAGGATATTAATTTTGCATGTTGCTACTTTACTGAATTCATTTATCAGTTGTTGTAGTTTCTTGGTGGAATCTTTGGGGTTCCCTATGTACAGTATCATGTCATCTGCAAATAAAGATAGTTTTACTTCTTCCTTTCCAATTTGGATGCCTTTTATTTCTTCTTCTTGTGTGATCACTGTGGCTAGGATTTCTAGTTCTATGTTGAATAAAAGAGGTTAAAGTGGACATCCCTATCTTGTTCCCAATCTTAAGTGGAATGTTTGTAGATTTTGCCCATTGACTGTGATGCTGGCAGTGGGTTTGTCATATATAGCCTTTATTACATTGAGGTATGTTCCCTCTATTCCCACTTTGCTGAGTTTTTATCATAAAGAGGTGCGGGATTTTATCGAATGCTTTTTCTGCACCTATTGATATGATCATGTGGTTTTTATCCTTCATTTTGTTTATGTAGTGTATCACATTTATTGATTTGTGAATGTTGTACCAAGCATGCATTCCTGGAATAAATTCCACTTGATCATGGTGTTTGATCTTTCTGATGCATTGCTGTATTCGGTTTACTAATATTTTGTTGAGGATTTTAGCATCTATGTTCATCAGGGATATTAGCCTATAATTTTCTTTCTTTGTACTGTCTTTATCTGGTTTTGGAATTAAGATAATGCTGGCCTGGTAAAATGAGCTTGGGAGTCTTCCCTCCTCTTGAATATTTTGGAATAGTTTGAGGAGAAGAGGTGTTAGTTCTCTTTGGAGTGTTTGGTAAAATTCACCTGTGAAGCCATCTGGTCCAAGGTTTCCTTTTGCTGAGAGTGTTTTGATTACTGCTTCAATTTCACTAGGTGTAATCTGTGTATTCAGATTCTCTGATTCTTCCTGATTTAGTTTTGGAAGATTGTGTGTTTCTAGGAGTTTATCCATTTTACCCAGTTGTCCAATTTGTTGGCATATGGTTGTTCATAACATTTTCTTACAATCTTTTGCATTTCTTTGGTGTTAGTTACTATTTCTCCTCTTTCATTTCTGATTTTATTTATTTGGGTCCTCTCTCACCTTTTCTTGATGTGTCTGATTAAAGGTTTGTCAATCTTATTTATCTTTTCAAAGAATCAGATCTTGAATTCATTGATTTTTTGTATTATATTTTAGGCCCCATTTTATTGATTTGTTCTTTGATCTTTATTATTTCCTTCTTTCTACTCACATTGGACTTAGTTTATTATTCTTTCTCAAATACCTTTAATGTAAAGTTAGGTTGTTTATTTGAGCTTTTCCTTGTTTCTTGAGATAGACCTGCAATGCTATGAATTTCCCTTTTAGGATTGCCTTTCCTGTGTTCCACCTGTTTTGGGTAGTTTTGTTCTCATTTTCATTTGTTGCAAGATATATTTTGATTTCTTCTTTGATCTCACTATTGACCCATATATTGTTTAATAATATGTTATTTAGCTTCCATATCTGTGTATATATTTTAGTTTTCTTCTTGTGATTGATTTATAGTTTCATAGCATTGTGGTCAGAGAAAAGACTTGATATGATTTCAGTCTTCTTAAATTCATTGTGACTTGTTTTGTGTCCTATCATGTTATCTATACTAGACAACATTCCATGTGCACTTGAAAAATATGTATATCCTGCTGCTTTGGCATGAAATGCTCTGTAGATATCAGTTACATCCATTTGACCCAATGTGTCAGTTAAGGCGCTTCTCCTTGTTTTCTCTGGAAGATCTATCCATTGAAAAAAACAGTGAGGTGTTAAAATCCTCTACTATGTCTGTATTTCTGTTGATCTCTCCATTTATGTCCATCAGTATTTTTTATGATTTTTCATATTTATGTCTTTACATATTTAGGTTCTTCTGTGTCAGGTGCATAAATGTTTACTAGGGTTATATCTTCTTCCTGGACTGTTCCTTTTATCATTATGTAGCATCCTCTTTGTCTCTTACTATACCCTTGGTTTTAAAGTCTATTTTCTCAGATATAAGTATTGCTATCCAAGGTTTTCTTCCCTTCCCATTTGCATTAAATATCTTTTTCCATCCTTTTTCTTCTAGTTTGTATGTATCTTTCAATTTCAGGTGGGTCTCTTAGAGAGAGTATATATAAGGGTCTTGTTTTCTTATCCATTCAGCTAACCTGTGTCTTTTGATTGGAGCAGTTAAGCCACTTACATTTAAAGTGATTATTGACAGATATGTACTAATTGCCATTTTATTTTTACACTTCCTCCTCCTCCTCTTTCTTCTTCTGGAAAGCCCTTTAACATTTGTTGCAGTATTGGTTTGGTATTAACAAACATTTTAGCTTTTTCTTGTATAGGAAGCTCTTTATTTCTTCTTCAATTTTAAATTATAGCATTGCTGGGTAAAGAAACCTTCATTGTAGATCCTTGAATTTCATCAGCTCGAATATTTCATGCCAATCCCTTCTGGCCTGAAATGTTTCTTCTTCTTTTTTTTTTAGGTTTTATTTATTTACTTTTTTAGAGAGATGGGAAGAGAGGGCGAGCAAGAGGGCGAGCAAGAGGGAGAGAAACATCAATGTGTGGGTGCCTATTGCACACTCCCAACTGGAGACATGGCCTCCAACCCAGGCATGTGCCCTGACTGGGAATCAAACCAGTGACCCTTTGGGTTCACAGGCTAGCACTCAATCCACTGAGCCACACCAGCCAGGTCTGACCTGAAATATTTCTGTTGAGAAATCAGATAACAGTCTAATTATAACTCTCTTGTTGGTAACTAATTGCTTTTCTCCTGTGACATTTAAGATTCTCTCCTTTTCTTTAAGCTTTGCCATTTTAACTATGATGTGTCTTGGTGTAGGCTTCTTTGGGTCCATCTGATTTGGTCCGACTTTTGTGTCTTTTCCCTTCAGTAGGTTAGGGAAGTTTTCAGTCTTCAAATAGGTTCTCAATCCCTTGCTCACTCTCTTCTCCTTCTGGTATTCCTATGGTTCTATTGTTAAATTTCATGTTGCCCCAAAAGTTTTTTAAACTGTTTTTTAAACATTTTTTTTAAATTATTTTTTTCTTTCACAGCCTGGCTCATTTCACTTAGCATAATGCTCTCCAGTTCCATACATGCTGTCACAAAGAGTAGAAGCTCCTTCTTTCTTTCTGCTGCACAGTAACCAGAGGGGAGGGGAGAAGGGAGTAACGAGGGAAAGAAGGCAGAGGGTCATCAAGGAACATGTATAAAGGACCCATGGACAAAGCCAAAGTGGGGAAGGCATGAGAGTGGGAGGTGGGTGTGGGTGTGGCAGTGGAAAGTGGTGGGGGGACAACTGTACTTGAACAATGACAACAAGAATAAAAAAAAAAGAAATTTCTCTTTAAATATAAACTAAAAAAATAAACTAAAAAAATAAAATTCTTTTTTCTTTTTGTTGTTCTCCTTGGGTGTTTTTTTCTATTTTGTCTTCCAAATTGCTGAGTCAATCCTCTACTCCATCTACCCTACTGTTCATTTCTTCCAGTGTATTATTTTTTTCAAATATTGCATTCTTTGTTTCTGACTGGTCTTTTTTACGGTTTCTATGTCTTTTTTTATGTCATTGAAGATCCTTACAATCATTATTCTAAACTCACTCTATATCTGATAAATTGCTTGCCTCTATTTCATTGGATTGCATTTGCAGCCACTCACATTCCGTAGCCACATCATTTCATTTAGTTCTTCTTCTGGAAAATTGTCTTGTTCTTTCATTTGGGGCCGTTTCTTTGTCTTCACATTTTCCCTGTCTATTTCTGTATGTTTCTCTGTATTAGGTAGATCTGAAAACACCCTGGTTCAGATCTATGTCAGATGCTGCCTACGACTGGCCCTGGGAAACCTATTTGGTAATATCAGTGATCCACAGCTGTGGCTCCCTCTGTTGGGCCTAAGTGTATGCTGAAATAACCAAGCTGCATGCCAAGGCTAGCTTTTACTAGCACCTAGCCTGGGGATGTTAAGCTAAAGTCTCAGAGATCCCAGAGATCTGCATCTACCTGCAGGCTTTCTGTTAGGGTTGATCTCTGTGAGAGCCTCCAGCTGTACTCCTGTACGGCCTAGCTTAAGCTCCGCAGCATCCAGCAAGATGGATTCCTGCAGGTGGGGCTGTTGTTTCCTCACAGGCTGATGTTACTTAGAGGGGAATACTCTGCATGAGAAAGATGACTTCTGCAGTATGGAGAATGACTCTGCACACTGATCCTGGCAACTGACCCCTCAGCTCTTTCTCCAGTCATCAGCTCCAAACTGTTCTTTCATGGATCTACTCTTCTCTGCCCTCCCTCTGCCAGAGCCAGGTGAGTGATTGAAAATGAAATTTTGTGCGCTTTAAGGGACCCTATGTGTCTCTAGCCATCTCTCCCTGGTGGACAGAAATGCTGTTGTTTTCACAGCCAGATGTTGTTTGGGTTCTGTTCCCAGTTCTCGTGCCCTAGGTTAGGGAGCCCAGCTTGGGGTTTAGACCCCACACTTCAGAGAGGAAATCCCCTTCAGCTGCTAAAATATCCCTCCAGAACTTCAGCTACCACTCATGGGAGCCTAGGTAGGCCTCTTACTACTCCATACTTTCTGTTAGCCTCACTGTGGTTATGTGGTTTCTTCTGTAAATCCTTGGTTATCAGGTTTCTCTAAGCTATTGTTCAGTTGGTTAGTCAGAATGATTTTTCTATAATTTAATTGTAATTCCAGTTTGGTTCTTGGAGGAGGTTAATGTAGCTTCTACCTGCTCTGCTACTATCTTGGATCTCTTGATTTATTGTTTTTAAGTAGAAAAAATATAAGATCAGAATATCGTTATCACAGTGATTATTTAAAATAGCAAAATTATCCTTGATAAATAAATAATGGATGAAAAATAAAAAATTGAAAGGGAAGAGATTACATTTATTCCTTGAAGGATGGTATATTTATCTACATTGATAACTTTATAGTTTCTACTGACATTATTAAAACAAAACAAAGAATTCTGAAATGTTGCCAGATTCAAGCTATATTAGGAATAATCAATGGCATCCCTCTACTCCAACAAACATCATCTTCACAAAATAACTCACAAAATAACATTCTCAGTTGAGAACAAAAACAACAACAATTATAGATTCATCAATTCTCTTTGCAGAGAAAAATAATGGAGTGTTTAGTAAGGATTGAATAAATGGAGAAATATACTGGATTTATGAGGGAAAGGCCTAAACTTGTAAAGAAGTTGTCTCTCCAAATTAACTTATAAATTCTATGCAATTCTACCAAAAAACATTCTAAACTTCTATGTGAGAATAGTGTTCACGTATGGCTAGATCAATTTTGAAAGAGGAGAGTGAAGGATTGGGTCTTGCTATACCAGGTGTGAAGGCATACTGTAATTTATTATGATAAAAATAATGTGTATTAGTGCAGAGGTAGAAAAATGCATCAAGGTGGAAAATAGAAATGATAACAATAGAATCTCATGTACTTGGAAGCTTAATGTGTGATAAAAGTGGCACCAAAAATCAGCAGTGTGTTGGTGTGATAATTGTGATTTATATATTTCTCATATATGAGGTCTGTCCAGAAAATGTCCAGCCATTGTTAATATAATGAGAATGATTTGCATGACATTGATGTAACCTGGCAGCCAAGGAAAGTGGACTGGAATACACATGTGTCTACAATGATGACTTCACTGTACTAGTCAGTGGGAGCAGTAGACGCCACTGAATGAGCATGTGTGGCTCATTCACGACTGCATGGCCTTCGTATTCAAAATGACTGAGAGAGTAGAGCAACGAATCTGAATCAAACTGTGCATTTAGCTTGAACATTCCTCCACAAAAACTATTCAGATGATTCAGAAGATTGCAGCTATGGGCAACTGGTGATTGGCAGCTTCATCAGGACAACGCACCTGCTCATGCGTCATGTCTCACGCAGAGGTTTTTGGCAAAACATCAAAACACCCAGGTGACTTAGCCCCTCTAAGAATCAGGGCAGCCCAGATTTGGTGCCCTGTGAATTCTGGCTTTTCCCAAAACTAAAGTCATCTTTGAAAGGGAAGAGATTTCAGACTGTTGAGAGATTCAAGAAAATATGATACGGCAACTGATGGTTATTGGAACTGTGTGAGGTTCCAAGATGCCTACTTTGAAGGAGACTGAGGTGTCATTGTCTTATGTACAATGTTTCTTGTATATTGTATCTTCTTCAATAAATGTCTCTATTTTTCTTATTATATGACTGGATACCTTCTGGACTGACCTTGTGTATTGAGTTCCTGGCTTACAGCTACAAAAACCCTTGGAATTTCCTAAGTGTTGAAAGTGATAAAAGTGTCTTATATTAATGTGGTGACTTTTGGATAGCAAAAAGGGAAGAGAGGAAGTTGGAAGGAGAACCAACTCTATGTGATTAGAGTGTTAGGACTTTCAGTCCAATCCCCTGGCTTGGAGAAAAGATGGGCTGGAGGTTGAATCATGGGTAATGATTTAATCAATCATGCATTTGTAATGAAATTGTTATAAAAACCCAAGACAACTGGATTTGGAGAGCTTCTTGATTGGTGAACACATGGAGATTTGGTGGAGAGCGGTGTGCTTGGAGAGCGCATGGAAGCTCCATCCCCCTAACCCACATCTAGCCCCAGGCATCTCTTCTATCTGGCTGTTTCTGAGTTATATGCTTTTAAAAATGTACTTTTTATCACAACAAAAGCATGATCCACCAAATTGTAGTATTATTATTACACCACGAAACAATAATCTTATCTTCAAGTTTGAACTATTTAACTTGGATTACCATAGCATTTTCAATAATGCCCAATGTTACTTCTTCAATAGAATAAACTTCTAAAAACTATACTTTGTTCTCAAAAATTCAATAATAAACTGAAGTATTTTGAAATTAATTGGCTACTTATAGCAGCTGGCGTGGCTAGAGTACTGGCATCAATGAACTGTTCAGATGTTATTTTTTTGCAAGTGGAGCCATTTCTTCATATATACATGAAAAGATTTAAAATTGAAAGTGAGCAAAATTAATTTAGAATAGCAATTATTTGATCTAAATAAAAAGTCATGCTTCACAGAGTAATATGTAAATGCCTGTTGGGTTCTGCATATGTTAAATAGTTGTCTTTGGGTACAGTCTTATTTAAGCAACTATAAGCTTTTGAGATAGATGCTGCTGTTTTGCACAGATTTGTATTTCTGGTTTCCTTGTGGTCAGTGATATCACTATGTGCCCCCCCATCCCCCGTACTGTGGCTGAGTGTCAAGAAATGTTATGTGCAAGTTATATGTTCACCATCAACTGATAAAATAGGTTGTGAAATAGGATGCATTCTTCAATTCAATTTAGGAATTAAAAACATACATTTTCAGTTCATTGCTGCCAACAGTGTTTAGTGTAAAATAAAAACAAAAACAAAAACTATAAAATAAGTAAACACTGTAGAATGATACCATATAACCAATGGCAAAACCATGGTATTAAAGGTGAGTTACCTCCTGTCTGTGTGTTCCAGAACAGAAGTGCTCAGCTTCCGTGTCCTATATGTATTTTACATCTTATAACTAATAATTCTACAAAATATAATGTCCCATGTTTCTCAATGACTCAGCTGACTGGCAACCTTTTGCATGTTGTGCCCCAGGTCATAAATAACTGGCTGGGGCACCCACCGGATGGTAGAGACAGCAATTTTGAATAGTTCTGTCACCACTTTAGCTGTCCCCTGTGGCTAGTGTCTGAGCACAGTTTGCTTTAACCACTGAACACCTTTAATAATGTCCTTAAAACAGAGGTGTTAGTTATATTGTACCTGGAAAGGACCAGAAAAAACATTGGGGTTATGGCTAGCTGCCTCAGATTTTGTCATGTCTAGATCAGAAATCTGTTTCCATCCTACCAGGTGATACCACGGTAGAAGCTAGAATGCAGAGTGGAGGTTTACCAAACTCAACTTGCCTTATTTTAACACAATCATTAATAATAATATTTCATAAATAAATGGAGAGTCCAGGTGGGTAGACAGTGAGGCAATGGGAGCAACCAGGGCTATTCTGGGCAAGCTGGGAGGCACGGGCACTGTATCAGTTATCTTTGGGTAAAAGAATTATTTTCTGGAAAGAAGCATGTGTCAGCACACATATTTAGCAAATTGTCCATTGTCTGAGCTAATGGAGATTGATCTTAGTATGGATAAGACTAAATTGTTGGCAATTTCCCAATCTTCACTATTACAATCACATAGATTCTAATCCTTAAGAGATTAAATGCCCAGGAGTTTATTCATTCATGCATTTAATAAGCTTCTACTGAGCACATGTAGTACAAATGGCCCTCTCAATGTAGTCTGCTAGTTCTAGGAAAGGGATACAGATACTCTTTTTCTCTCTGACTCTCAAATTCTGTCCATACATGCATACATTCTCTATCTTGCACTTGTGGATAAGTACAGAACATTTTGGAAAACAATCACAAATGTGAGTTATGTAATAAAAATTATGGTAATTAGTGGCAGCATTTGAAGGAATTCCAGTCTTGGAATCTGACAGTACAGGAAAAAGGAATGGGAGAAACACTCTCAACAGAGCCTGGAGGACAGTGAAATCAGCAGTATGACTGACCAATCCACAACATGGGTGGCAAGCGAAGCCACTGTGACTGCTGCATAACTGAGATGCCTTGAATGTATGAGAGGCCTGTCCAGAAAAAAAGTCCAGCCATTGTTAATATAATGAGAATGGTTTGCATGACATCAGTGTAACCTGGCAGCCAAGGAGAGGGGACTAGAGCATGCATGCATGAACAATGATGACTTCATTGTAGTCAGTGGGGGACAGTAGATACTTTTGAGTTAGCATGTGGACTGTGTGGCCATCACATTCAAAATGAAAGAGTGAATAGTTCATTGAATCTTCATCAAATTTTGTGTTAAGCTCAAATATTCCTCCTTGAAAATTATTCAATGATTCAGAAGGCTTTTGGGAGGATGCAATGAGTACAGCACAAATAAAAGGGTGGCACAAACACTTCAAAGGTGGTCAAGAATCTGTTGAAAGTGATCCATGTTCTGAAAGTCCTGCAACAAGCAGAACACCTGAAAATGTTGAACATGTGTGGGCTGGAATCAACAAAGATCAGTGACTGACAGTGTGAGAAATAGAAGCTGACCTGGGGATTCCAAAAACTACTGTGTCTGAGATTTTGATGCAGGATCTTGGCATGAAACATGTCATGGCAAAATTCATTCCATGGCTTCTGCTACCAGAGCCAAAGGAACACCGTGCTGCAGTTGCTAATGACTTGATTCAAACTACTGTCAATGAACCAGATTTCCTGAAGAAGGTCATTAACTGGAGAGGAATCATGGGTCTATGGCTATGATCCAGAAATGAAGGCCCGGTCGTCTCAGTGGAAGTCACCTGGTTCTCCATGCCCAAAGAAGGCATGGCAAAGTTGCAGCAACATCAAGACCATATCAACTGTACTTTTTGATTTGGAAGGTGTGTCCTTCAGGAGTATGCCTCTCGAGGCCAAATAATTAACCAGGTGCACTACCTCAATGTTCTTCACTGGTTGAGAGATGCAATACAATGAAAAAAGCCACAGCTATGGGGAACTCGTGATTGGCAGCTTCATCACAACAATGCTCCCGTACATGCATTCCATCTTGTGCAGAGTGTTTTGGTGAAACAACAATCACCCAGGTGATTCAGCCTCCCTACGGCCCAGATTTGGCATTCTGTGACTGCTGGATTTTCCCAAAGCTAAAATCACCTTTGAAAGGGAAGAGATTTAAGACCATCAAAGAGATTCAGGAAAATATGATGGGGCGGCTGATGGCAATTGCAACAAATGATTTTGCAGAGTGTTTTGAACAGTGGAAGAGATGCTGGGAAAACCGTGTGAGGTCCCAAAGTGCCTAATTTGAAGGGGACTGAGGATTCATTGTCCTATGGCCAATGTTTCTTGCATTTTGTATCTTCAATAAATGTCTCTATTTTCCATAATACATGGATGGATACTTTCTGGACAGACCTTGTACATGGAACTGATCCCTCCATACCTTCTCAAGCTCTAGCCATTGGGGAGTAATACCAGTGGAGGCCAGTTGGCCCAGTGGATTGGTCACAATGTGTTCATATGATGATACTGCCAAGTAAAATGACATCTGACCAGACTACCAGGGTCAAACACCAGAACCTCACTTGAGAAATCTTTCTTTCTTGTTATCCTTGCATAGCAGCAGTGATCATGAATCAGATATCTGCCATAACATAGACTGTATTCTGTAGCATGTTCCTTTTTTTCTCCCTAGAGTTCTATCATTGCCATTGTTATTCAATCCCTGTAGCTCTCAGCTCCAGCTGGACATGGTAAGCCTCCAAGCTGGCAGCGTTTGTAATGAAATACTCAGTGGATCAAGTTTCCTAGGAGTCTATAGAGGATTCATCTGATTAGTAAAAATAACATGTTGTGTGCTTCCAGGAACTATCTGTTTACTCTTTGACGGTAAGAATTACATTAAGACTGAAACTTAGCTGTGGAGATCAATAGCAAATGGATTTATTTTTCATGTGTAGGAGAAAATGGAAGTGTCTGGTTAACCTGATGACATTTTGTTCTGTTATTGAAGGTTCATTATTTACCTGATGTCCCTGCACGAGGAGGTCAAAATTTGAGATATTGTTAGATATCCTGACTGAACCAGAAGATGCAGAGGAATCTGAACATTAGTGGGTTTGTTCTTTTGGTATAGCATGTCCTCAAACATTGGTGCTATACTGTAGCATTTAAGCTACAAAGATTTCCCCTCCCCTCTCTCTTTTACTATAGAATCTTTACATATGCTATCTTGATTTCTTAGAATGACTTTATTCATCTGTTCAGCAAACCCAGTATTCCTTCTAAAGTTATATGCCAAGGCCACTTTCTCCAGGTGGATCTAGTCTGACTCCTTTTCATGGAGGTCTGAGCCAACAGACAGTGTTTGCCAGGTTACCAAGACCTGGGGCATGCAGAGTCCAGGGCAGGACTAGTGCAGGATAAGCCATTGCAGGCTTTATATAAGTAGTTATAGTCTGAGAGGCCAGGGCAAACAGAACATATATGTAGCAGGATTATGCAATAGATTCAAACGATGAGACAAAAATGACAGGATATGGCATGAGAAAAGCAGACTAACAAGTAACTGCAGTTACTGCTGCAGAGACCAAGTGAGGTCTGGATACGGGCTGTGGGTACTAGCCACATACCTTGCCTGCCCTGGGGTGGCTGATCAAGTAATCGAACAGGTTTCACCAAAATACACTAATGCTATATACACTAACCTTATTTCATTTTCTGATTAAACTTGCTTTGGTCTATTTCAACACTTAAATGAAATAACTGGCCCCAATTTAAATATTTTGAAATAATTGAGTTGTTTGTAGCCACACGATTTTCCTTGAATCAAATGGAAAACAATAATAGCGAAAACAAACAAAAGACCTAAAAAACTTTGAAGGCATTTCGTCTCCTAAGGGATAGTGGAAGGTTATTTTCATGGATAATTGGAGAACATCTGAACAGCTCTTTTTTTTTTTTTGTATTTTGAAAATTTATTTTTAAATTACAGTTGATATACAATATTATATTAGTTTTAGGCATATAACATAATGATTAGATGTTGATATATGTTCCGGAGTGATTACCCCAATAAGTCTAGTACTCATCTCAAACCATACATAGTTATTATGATGCTATGGGCCAAATTCCCTGCTGTACTTTATATCCTGAAGATTAATTTTTTCCTTAAATTTTTATTGTTTACTTATTACAGCTGTACCTGCTTTTCACCCCTTTGCCTACCTCCATCCAACCCCTCCCCCTACTGAGGCCATTACCACACTGTTGTCTGTGTCCATGGGTTACACATATGTTATTTGATTAATTCCTTCACCTTACAAATACCAAGGCTATTTTTATAACCTGCAATTTGTACTTCTTGATCCTTTTCATCCTTTTCACTCATCCTCCCAATCCCCTCTCATCAGAATAGAATTCAGAAGTAAACCCACACATTTATAACCAAGCAATATTTGACATAGGAAGCAAGATTATACAATGGGCTAAAGATAGTTTATTCAATAAGTGGTATTGAGAAAACTGGACAGATACATGCAGAAAAATGAAACTGGATCACCTTCTTATACCACACATGAAAATAAATTAGAAGTGGACCAAAGAGCTAAATGACAGACTTGAAACCATTAAAAGTCCTAGAAGAAAATATAGGCAGGAAAATCTTGGACATTACTTGAAGCAATTTTTTATCAGATATATCTTCCCAGGCAAGGGAAACAAAAGAAAAAATAAACAAATGGGGCTATATCAAACTAAAAAGTTTTGCACAGCAAAGGGAATCATCAACAAAATAAAAACGCAACTCACAGAATGGGAGAACATGTTGACTGATACATCTGATATGGGTTAATATCCAAAATTTATAACATACTTACAAAACTCAACACCCAAAAAACCAAATGACCCAATTAAAAAAATGGGCAAAGGACCCGAGTAGACACTTCTATGAGGAGGACATAAAGATAGCTAACAAACATATGAAAAGATGTTCAACTTCACTAATCATCGAGGAAATGCAAATTAAAACCACAGTGAGGTATCATCTCACACCTGTCAGAATGGCTATCATCAATAAATCAAAACATAAGTGTTAGTGAGGACATGGAGAAAGGGGAAACCTTTTGCACTGTGGGTGGGAATGCAGACTGGTGCAGCCATTGTGGAAAACAGTATGGATATACCTCAAAAAATTAAAAATGGCTCTGCCTTTTGACATACTGATTCCACTTCTGGGAATATATCAAAAGGAACCCAAAATACTAATTTGAAAGAACATAAGCACCACTATGTTCACTGCAGCATCATTTGCACTCGCCAAGATATGGAAGCAACCCAAGTGTCCATCAATAGATGAGTGGATAAAACAACTATAGGACATTTACACAATTGAATACTATGCAGCCATAGAAAAGAAGAAAATTTTACCCTTAGCAACAGTATGGATGGACCCAGAGAACATTATGCTAAGTGAAATAAGCCACCTGGCAACCACTGTTTTGCTCCATGTATCTATCTGTGAGTTTATTTCTGTTTCAGAATGACTTCATTTTAACATGTGCTTAGATTCCCTGCTGACCAGTAGCTAATCATAACCATTTATATCAATGGGGAATTTGCTGAATAGTATTCCATTGTATGAATGTTTGTTCATTCATTCATTCATCAATTAAAATACATTTGGATTATTTTCAGTTTTTGGAAATTCTGAATAATACTGCTACATACAGTTGTGTTTAGGTTTTAGAGTGAACATAAGTTTCATTTCTCTAGACTAAATACCCAGAAGTAGGATTACTGGGTCATATAAAGTATATGTTTAACTTTATAAAAAATATAACCAAATTGTTTTCTATAGTGACTTTTGTATTCTTATCAACAGTGTATGAGAATTCCCATTGGTCTGCATTGTTGCCATTATGTGATATTGTTAGTGTTTTTAAATTTTAGCTTTCTAATAGGTATGCAATGATATTTCATTGGGGATCCAAATTCAACTTTTCTAATAACTAATGATGTTAAGGATCTCAGTGTGTTTATTTGCCATCTGCAATAGAGACTCTTCAATTCTTTTGCCTATTAAAAAATGAATTGATTGTTTTAGGCTTGTTTTGAGAGTTCTTTAAATCTTTTGGATACAAATTCTTTGCTTGATATGTAATTTGGCAATATTTTCTTCTGTTGTATGGCTTGTTTTATTATTAACAGTGTACTTAGCAGATCAAAGTTATTAACTTTGATGAGACCTTATTTATCACTTTTTTCTTTTTTTAATCATCTGTTTTTTTTATTGTTCAGTTACAGTTGTCCCACCTTTCTCCCCATTGCTTACTCCTACCACATTCCCCCACTCCCGTAGTCAACTCCCTCCCCTATTGTCTATGCCCATGAGTCTTCTATTCATGTTCCTTGACTTGCCCCTTTCCCTTCTTTCCCCTGTTATCCCCTTCCCTCACCCCTCTGGTTACTGTCAGTTTGTTCTTTATTTACAAGTCTCTGGTTCTATTTTGCTCATTTTTTTGTTTTGTTGATTAGGTTCCACTTATAGTTGAGATCATATGGTATTTCCCTTTCACCACCTGGCTTATTTCACTTAGCATAATGCTCTCCAGATCCAGCCTTGCTCTTGAGAAGGGTAAGAGCACCTCCTATCTTTCTGCTGCATAGCATTCTATTACGTAAATGCACCAGAGTTTTTAGATCTACTCATTTCTGGATGGGCACTTAACCTATTTCCAGCGCTTGGCTATTGTAAATAATGCTGCTGTGAACATTGGGGTACATAGGTTCTTTTGAATTGGTGATCCAGGATTCTTAGGGTATTGTCCCAGCAGTGGGATCACTGGATCAAAAAGCAGTTCCATCTTTAATTTTTTGAGGAAATTCCATACCATTTTCCACAGTGGCTGCACTAGTCTGCATTCCCACCACAATGCAAAAAGTTTCCCTTTTCTTTACAGCCTCACCAGCGCTTGTTGCTTGTCGATTTATTAATGATGGCCATTCTGACTGGTGTGAGGTGGTATCTCATTGTGGTTTTAATTTGCATCTCTGCTGGCTAGTGATGTTGAAAATTTTTTTATATGTTTATGGGCCCCCTGTATGTCTTCCTTGGAGAAGTGTCTGTTCAGGTCCTTTGCCCAATTTTTTAATTGGATTGCTTGTCTTCCTGGTGTGGAGTCATGTTGTATATTTTGGAGAACCAATCCTTGTCCAGGGTATCATTGGCAAATATGTTTTCCCATATAGTTGGTCCCCTTTCCATTTTGCTGATGTTTTCTTTAGCAATGCAGAAGATTCCTAGTTTGATATAGTCCCATTGTTTTATTCTTTATATCCGTTTCCCTAGGGGGGACATATTGGTGAAAATATTGCTATGTGGTATATCTGAAATTATCCTGCCTATGTTTTCCTTGAGGACTTTTATGGTGTTACAACTTATATTTAAGTCTTTTATCTACTTTGAGTTTATTTTGATGTATGGTGTAAGTTGGTGGTTGAGTTTCATTTTCTTTGCATGTACTTGTCCAGGTTTTCCAACACCATTTATTGAAGAGGCTATTTTTACTCCATTTTATGTTCCTGCCCCCTTTGTCAAATATTAACTGACCATATTAACATGGGTTTATTTCTGGGCTCTCTGTTCTCTTCCATTAATCTATGCGTCTGTTCTTATGCCAGTACCATACTGTTTTGATTACAGTGGCCTTGTAACGTGTAGTATGATATCAGATATTGTGATCCCTCCTACTTTGTTCTTCTTTCTCAAAATTGCTCCAGCTATTCGGGGTTGTTTATGATTCCATATAAATTTTTGAAATGTTTGTTCTATATCTATGAAATACATCACTGGTATTTTGATAGGGATTGTGTTAAATCTATAGATTGCTTTGGGTAGTATGGACACTTTGCTGATGTTAATTTCCAATCCATGAACACGGTATATGCTTCTATTTATTTGTGTTTTCCTTAATTTCTTTCTTTAGTGTTGTGTAGTTTTCTGAGTACAGGTCTTTCACCTCCTTGGTTAAGTTTATCCCTAAGTATTTTATTTTTCTTGTTGCTGTAGTAAGTGGGATTTTTTGTAATTTCTCTTTCTGATATTACATTGTTGGTGTACAAAAATGCCTTCAATTTCTGAATGTTGACTTTTATCCCACCATTTTGCCAAATTCATTTATTAGGTTTAGTAGTTTTTTGGTGGAATCTATAGGGTTTTCTATGTGCACTATCATGCCAGTTGCAAACAGTGATAGCTTTACTTCCTCCTTTCTAGTTTGGATGCTTTTCATTTCTTTTTCTTATCTGATCACTGTGGCTAAAACTTTCAATACTGTATTCAATAGAAGAGATGAATGTGGGCACCATTGTCTTGTTCCTGATCTTAGTGGGAAAGCTTTTAGTTTTTGCCCATTGAGTATGATATTGGCTGTAGGTTTCTTGTACATTGGCCTTTATTATATTAAGGTATGCTCCCTCTATTCCCACTTTGCTGAGTGTTTTTATCATAAATGGGTGCTTTTCAGAGCCCAGCTGTTCAGCTATGGCAGGCTTTGGTGCTGAGATGCCCAAATGGAGGAAAGAACGGGGAGTAGACATAGGAGTTGCAAAGTGCAAGCAAGCAGCAAGCTCTTTGTTGAAGCAGCATACACACACACAGCAGCAGCAGCAGCTTTATTGCTGATTACAGGGGTTCTATACAAGTTTAGACAATAGTGGGATCATGACAGAACTTAGGTCATTGGAGACTACAGCGCATGTGTACAACGACATAGGCCCTGGCTACCTGCCCACAGGCATGTGACGATAACTCATAGTCCGGGCTGCCTGCCCAGACTGACCTTCAAGGGTACACACAGTTCTGGACTGCCTGCCATGGACAGACCCTCAGGGCCCCCACAATGCTGTACTTTATCAAACGCTTTCTCAGCATCTATTGGCATGATCATGTGGTTTTTGTCTTTCCTTTTGTTTATGTGATGTATTACATTTATTGATTTGCATATATTGTACCATCCTTGCATCCCGGAGATGAATCTCACTCAATCATGGTGTATGATCTTTTTAATGTATTGCTAGATCCAGTTTGACAATATTTTGTTGAGGATTTTTAGCATCTATGTTTGTCGGTGATGCTGGCCTGAGGTTTTCTTTCTTTGTTTTGTCTTTATCTGGTTTTGGGATTAGGATAGTACTGGCATCATAAAAAGAGTTTGGGAGTCTTCCCTCTTCCTGGGTTTTTTGTAATAGTTTGAGAAGAAATGAGGTTAGCTTTTCTCTAAATGTTTGATAAAATTCTCCTGTATCACTTCTTTCTTTTATTAATTTTATTTTTGGTGTTATATCTAAGACCATTTTGCCTGAATGAAATCATAAAACTTTCCCCCATATTTTCTCCTAAGATGTTGATAGGTTTACATTTATGTCTATAATTAATTTGGATTATATTTTGCTTGTCATGTGGAGTGTAGGTCAAGAATCATTTTATTGAATATGGAGATCCATTTTCTATACTCTCATTTGCATGTTCATAATTGAATTACTTTTACGCTTTTGTAAAACAGTAAGTCAAACATATTTGTGTGCATCTGTTTCTAGATTTTTAAAACTATCCCCTCTGGTCTATATGTCTATCCTTTCAACCACGACAACATTGTTTTAACTACTGTTACTGTAAATATGACTTAAAATCAGGTAGTGTGAGTCTTTTAAAACATTCTTTAGTCTATTCTTGATTCTTTACTTTTCAGTTTTATTTTAGAACCAGAGTTTCTGTATATACAAGACATTCTGCTAGGATTTTGGTTGGCATTGCATTAAATATAAAGATTAATTTGGCTCCAATTGACATCTTAACTATATTGAGACTTCTAATACATTTATTCATGCCTCTTTATTTATGAGATCTTCTTAATCTCTTTCATCTGCATTTTATGGTTTTCAGCATGCATATTCTATATATGTTTTCTTAAGTTTATTCCTATTTCATATTTTTGAAGCTATTATAATTTTCAAAATTGTGATTTCTAATCATTGCTAGTGCATAGAAATCATAAACATTTGCATATTGATATCGTGTGTTATGACTGTGCAAAACTTATTAGTTCTAAGAGCTTTCTTTTTCATAGATTCCTCAGGCTATGTGTACAAGTATGCTATCTGTGAATAAGCATAGTTTTGTTTTCTTCTTTATAATCTGTTTATTTTAATTTTATTATTTTTTACCTTAATTATGCTTCTTAGGGCATCTAGTGTGATATTGAATACAAATGGTGAACACCCTTACCTAAGGTCATAATTTTAGGGAAGAAGTATTTAGGTTTTTTTACCATGAAATATAGTGTTAGCCATAGGTTTTTTTAAAAATGTACTTTATTACATTTGAGGAAGTTTCCTTCTATTCCCAGTTTACTGAAAATTTTTATCATGAGTGGATGTTGAAATTTTTTCAGATATGTTTCTGCATCTATAGATGTGACTATGTGGTCTTTCTTGTTAAGTTTGTTAAGGCAATTTTTTTGTTATTGAATCAACCTTGCAGTCCCAGGAAACACTCTACTTGGTCATGACTTTTGTTTTAATACTGCTGGATTCAATGCATTGATATATTGTTGAGGACTTTTGCATCTATGTTCATAAAGGATATTGGTCTGTAGTTTGTTAACTGGTTTTAATAGAAAGATAACATTAGCTTCATAAAATGAGTTCTGAAGGGTTCTCTCCACTTTTGCTTATTGGAAAGATAAGGAGGAATCAGTGTTATTTTTTCCTTGAATATTTTGTGGAATTTGCAATTCGAGCCTGGCATCTTCTTTCTTTTTCTTTTTTCTTTCTTTTTTAGAAGGTTTAAAACTACAAATTCAATTTTCTTAAAATATATAGGGTTATTCTTTATTTCTTCTTCAGTTTTAATTATTTATGTCTTTCTAGATATTAGTATATTTCATCCAACTTGCCAAATTTATGTGCAAGGAAGGAATTGTTTATAGTGTACCCTTATTATCTTTTTAATATTTGTAAGGTCACTAATTATATACCCTCTTTCATTGCGTCTTCTTTTTTCTTGACTAAAAAATAATCAATATGGCTAGTGGTTTATGTTTTTTCTTCATTTTTTGGGAAAAATTATTTTGGTTTTAGTTTATTTTTTTCTGTTTTCAATTTATTTCTGATCTGATCTTTAACTTTTTTCTGCTTCCTTTGTGCTAACTTATTTTTCTAATTTCTTAAGGTAGAAGCTTAAGTTATTGGTTAGAAAACTTCCTTGTTTTTAACATTAACATTTAATGCTACTAATTTTCCTATAAGCACTACATTAGTTGCATCATGATTGCATTTCATTTTCATTCAGTTCAACATATTTTCTAATTTTCTTTGAGAGTTTCTCTTAAACTCATAACTATTAGGTATTGTGCTATTTAATTTTCAAATATTTAGGGACCTTACAAATAGTCTATTAATTTTTAATTTTATTTTGTATAGCTAGAAAACTTGGAATAATTTTAATTCTTTTAAATTTAATAAGGTTTGCTTGGTGGCCTAGAATATGGTCTTCATGGTGAAGGTTCTAAGTGCATTTGAGAAGGTAGAGTGAAATGTTTAGCAAATATTAATTAGATCCGGTTGGTTGATGATGTTGTTCAGTTCTACATCTTCACTGACTTCCTGTGTGCTTATTCTATTCACTACTGAAAGAGTAATATTGAAATATAATTTGAATTTGCCTTTTTTTTAGTTTTTTGCTTTATGTATTTTGAAGCTCTGTGTTCAGTGCATACACATTTAGAATTACAATGAACTTTGATTAATTACATATTTGTCATTACATAATGTTTGTCTTTGTTCCTGGTAATCTTTATTCTAAATTCATCTTTGTGTCATAGCCGCTGCAGTTTTTTTCTTTAGTGTTTACATGATGTATCTTTTTCCATTCCATTATTTTTAACCATTTATATCATTATGTTCTAAACGGGGTTCCTGTAGATGGCGTATAGTTGGACTTTTTTTTTTATCCAATTCAGCAATCTCTGTCTTTTAATTGGCTTGTTTTAATTATTGACATTTGATTGTTGTTATAGATGGATTTAGGTAAATTCTATTTATTTCTTCTATTTTTAAAAATTTCTTGGTTTCCCTTCTCATTTTTATTATTTAAATATTTTCAAGAATCCATTTTAATCATTATTAATATTCGACTTTGTATGTTTTTAAATGCTTTATCCAAGGGTTGTATTATGCACATTGAAGCTTATATATTCTATTTATGAATAATATTTTATCATTCCAAGGAACTTGTACAAATTTTACAACAACATAGGTTTCTTTACCATCTTCCCATTATGAGGTTGCTGTCATATGTATTACATTTACACACATTGTAAATTCTGTAAGAAAAAGTGATTTTTTTTGTTTTCAATAGTCATGCATAATTTAAATAAATTTAAGAGATAAAATATAGTCTATTCACTTCACTCACATTCTTACCAGTTGTTATTTCATGATTTCTTTGTCATCATTTACCTTTCACCTGCTGAACCACTTTTTTGCATCTCTTCTCTTTTCAGGCCAGGATGGTTTTCTTTCATCTGAGAATGTCTGCATTTTGCTTTTATTCCTGTAAGATAATTTCTGTTATTGTTGGGTTCTGGGTGAACAGTTCTTTTCTTTCACCCTTTAAAAAATATGGTTAAACTGTCTACCGGACTCCCTGGCTTCTAATCACAAATCTGTAGCCATTTGAATATCTTATGATATATAGTGTGTTATTTTCCTTTGGCTGCTTTCAAAATTTTTATAGATCTTTGTTGTTCAACAGCAATTTGATTATAATGTGTCTGGGCATAGTTTTCTTTAAGGTTATGTTGTTTGGCATTTTCAATGTTTCTTAGATTTTTAAATTTATGTATTTCACTAAATATCGGCCGTTTTAGGCAATTATTGCTTCAAATATTTCCTCTGCATTGATTTTTTTCCTTTCATTTGGTGACTTCTATCACACACATATTAGACCTTTGAATGTTGTCTCACAGATACTTGAATGTTTTTTCATTTTCTTATTATACTCTTTATTTCTCTGTTCAGATTAGGTAATTTCTCATGCTCTATCTTCAAGTTTACTGCTCTTTCCTCTGTCTTCTCAATTCTATTGTTGAGTACCTCCAGCAAATTTTTTATTTGTATTTTTATTTCAAAATTACCATTTTGTTTTGGTTTTATTTTAGAGGTTCTATTTCTGTGTGGAAAATTTTATTTTTTCATTTGTTTTTAAAAGTGTTTGTTCTCATTTAGAGTTTAGTTAGAATAGCAGCTTGACAGTTATATAATCATTCTATCATTTGCTTAATTTCAGGGTTAATATCTTTTCATTGTCTTTCTGCTTGAGTAGCTTGGGTTTTCCTGATATACTGTGTATTAAGAAATTTTGGGTGTATTGTATATGTTGAATTTTAAGATATAAGACTTTGATTTTTATTTAAATAATTTACATAATATTGATTATTATTAATTTTTTGTTTTAGCAGTCAATTTATAGTTAAAGTAAGATTGCACATCCTGGTCCACTTTTTAAAAAAAATGTGGGCTCCTGTACCAATATAGTTTTATTTTTTAAATTCCTTGAAGTGCTGATTCCATATTTAGATGGCTTCTAAACTTATACTATCAGATCATACTTTACCTCTGAACTACAGACATTAATGCCCAATCTGATTATACCTCATGTTCCCTATCTATTTTGTTCTGTGATTATATTTGACACCTTCCCTTTTCTCATCTATTGACATCAAATAGTCTACAATTTATTTCACTTCTTAAATACATCTTAAGTATGTTTACATCTCTTTATCTCCACCGCCACAATCTAAGTCCAAACCATTATTACCTTTCACCACCATTATCACAATCACCTTTCAGAGGATTGTTCTCCCCTTGTTGCTGTGCAGCCTGTATTTTCTCCTCCAGCCAGTATGAACATTTTAAGAGACCGATATGATTGTATTAGCCTGCCTGCTTAAAAATACTTTCTTTTTGGACTAATCCTTGTCTTGGACCACAAGGCCTTTTTCTCATATGGTCTTTGCCTAACTGTCCAGCCAAGTCAATTAATTTATTTATGCATTCATTAAATAATATTTATTGAGTGTCTACTATGTGTTGTGAAACTTCTAATTTCTGGGCCTCTAACAAAGTAAACAAAACAAAGTCCTTGTTTTTATGGAGCATATATTCTAATATATGCACTAAACAAATGCACATAAATAGTATAACATTATACATATCAATGTAAGAAGAGAATTATGGGGAAGTATTATTTTAATAGGAATGACAGGGAAGTTTTCACTGAAAAGGTGACACTTGAGCATAGACCTGAATTAAATTCATGAGCTAGCTGAGTCCATACCGGAGGGCAGATCATTCCCAGCTTAGAGAAGAGACTGTCAGTGCTCCATCATATCTTCTCAGTCCCTTCACCATTTTCATGCACTAATTCATGACCTGCTTTTATATCCAATGGCCAGCACCTGTGTACCTGACAGAGGGTTGCATTTAGGCTGCCAGAGCCAGTTTTCCTGAAGTGCTCAGTAATTTATGTCTCTCCAGGGACATACTTTATCCAGTGACTGGTGAGTGTGATGGGTACATGAGCATAATTAGTTAGGCTTCCCTGTCCTCAGTCAGGAAAACTCTGGGTGTGACCTAGTTGGTCTCCAGAGCTCCCCTGCAGGATTCAGAGTTATCTTCTTCAAAGGTGGACTTTGGCATCAGGCCATTGCTTGGTTTCCTTACTTTGCCTGTCTAATTTCTCTACTTCGCCGCTGGCTTTCCTGAGAACACTTCCTAATGTATTTCATTAATTAGTATGCTTGTGTTAGGGATTGCCCCCAAATAAAGTCAGATGTTATCAAATATGTAATAAAAGTTTTGCGTTACTTTGAGAAGAGAATTATAAAAGTAGAATCAAATCATCACATAGCATATGGTTGCTAAGAAATGCAGAAATAAAAGAGCTAATGATATGTGTACCTTGCAATGCAGTACCGCATCTGTGTGTGAATTAAAGATTTGTATGGATCAGGCCATGGTACATATCAACTTATAACTCATCACTAGCAGCAAAAGTGTAACAGTAAATATGCAATGGTAAATTTTTAGGTTACCAAGTTCAGCAATAACTGTGTTAAGTAACTGTTTAATCCAGATTGCAATAATGTCACAATCCTCTTGGAATGCAGAAGAAACTAGTTTCACAGTAATACTAGAAAACATCTTATTAAATCTGCCATTATGGTGGTGCTCACTGGCAGAATTCTGATTAAGTATAAGGTTAGAAACAGCCTGGAAGTTATGAATACAATTTTGTAGAATATACTTATGCAAATAGTCATTCCTTATACAAGTATTACACAACATTAAAAATAAAATTGATTTTGAGATTATATACTTTTTTATCCTAAATGCAATGATGGTCCTTTAATTTCAGCAGAACCATAAAGGTCACATTAAAGTTAATGATAATTTGAGTTTTATTAATTTCATCCTTTTTGTATTTAACTTAAGTATGGTTTGGGTTTTATTGTTGTATATGAGTTATAAGCATAAAGAGTTTATACCTAATTTTATATCTGTATATTTTTAAGTAATATTATAATAAATAGAGGGGAGCTACCGGTAGTATAAATGATATATTTAATTAAAAGGTGTCCATATGTCACTGAGTTTTGAGAAACAGATTTTTGCTTTTATTTATTTATTTTCTTTAATTATATTTTATCATTTATGCTATTACAGTTGTCCTAGGTTGTCCCCCTTTTCCCTCCTCCACCCAGCCCCCCTCCCTCAGTCAATGCCTGCATCATTGTCCATGTCCATAGGTCCTGGTATATGTTACTTGACTACTCTATTGCCTATTTCCTATACTACTTTACATCCCCATGATTTTCTGTAACCACCAATTTATATTTCTTAATCCCTTCTCCTTTTTCACCCATCCCCCCCAACCCCCTCCCCTGTGGCAACAATCAAAACCATCTCTGTATCTATGATTCTGTTTCTGTTCTACTTGATTGTTCATTTTGTTTTTTAGATTCAGATGTTGATAGATAGTTATTTATTATCATTTTACTGTTCATGTTTTTTATCTTATTCTTCTTAAAGTAGACCCTTTAATATTTCATATATTTATGGCTTAGTGATGATGAACCCTTTAGCTTTTTCTTGTCTGGGCAGCTCTTTATCTGTTCTTTGATTCTAGATAATAGCTTTGCTGGGTAGAGCAATTTTGGTTGTAGGTCCTTACTTTTCATCACTTTTAATATTTCTTGCCTGCCCCTTCTAGCCTGCAAAGTTTCTTTTGAGAAATCAACTGATAGCCTTATGAGGGCTCCCTTGTAGGTAAATAACTACTTTTCTCATGTTGCTTTTAAAATTCTTTATATTTAAGCTTTATATTTTAGTTATGATATGTCTTGGGGTGGGCCTTTTTGCATCCATCATGTTTGGGACTCTCTGTGCTTCCTGAACTGGTATGTCTGTTTCCTTTACCAAGTTAAGGAATTTTTCTTTCATCATTTTTTTCAAATAGATTTCCAATTTCTTGCTCTTTCACCTCTCTTTCTGGTATCCCTATGATGTGAATGTTGGTAGGCTTGAAGTTGTCTCAGAGGCTCCTAATACTGCCCTCACTTTTTGGATTCTTTTTCCTTCTTATTGTTCTGATTGGCTGTTTTTTGCTTCCTTATATTCCAAATTGCTGATTTGATATTTGGCTTCATCCACCCTACTGTTCATTTCTTGTAAATTGTTCTTTATTTCAATTAGCATATTATGTATTTGTGACTGGATCTTTTTTATGTTGTTGAGGTCCTCATTAAGTTCCTTGGGAATCCTTATAACCAGTGTTTTAACTGCGTCTGATGGATTGCTTATCTCCATTTTGTTTAGTCCTTTTTCTGGAGTTTTGATCTGTCCTTTATTTGGGCCATGGTTCTTTGTTTCCTCATTTTGACAGCCTTCCTGTGTGTTTGTTTTTATGTATTAGGTAAAGCTACTACATCTCCCAAACTTGACAGAGTGGCCTAATGTAGTAGGTGTCCTGTAGAGTCCAGTGGCCCAGCCTCCCTTATTACCTAAGCTGGATACTCAAGGCATGTTCACTGTGTGTGCTGTATACACCTTCCTCCTATAGTTAAGCCTTGATTGCTGTTGGCATGTCCAAGGTCAGCCATCACCTGTGTTGTATCTGGGGTCACACAGAATTAGCTACAAAGCAATCTACCAGTGGCTGCTATTTGTGGTGGACTTGGAGGTACCCAGGAGAGGCCAAGCTGTGAACCAAGATTGGCTGCTGCTAGTGCTGGGCCTGGGGCAACTTAATGAGAGGTATGGGGCTCACAACCTGCTGAAGCCAGATGCTGCTTGTTTAAGAGAATTTAGGAAAATCTAGAGCATCAGTGAAGACAAGCCATTCAAATGGAAAAGTGACTGGAAACAGCTTTGGTGGTCCTGAAAGCTGAGTGGGACAGGGCCTCAGGGGATTACCAGGGTGGGTAAACAGAGTTAGCCAGCTTGATGGAGACTCAGATATGGCACATGCCTGATGGCTTTGTAGGGGGAGGGCTCAGAAAAGGAACACTGGCCTCTGCCAGCAATCTATCCAGGAGAAACCTGCCCCTGATCTCTTGCCCTGATACTGGACAATTCAGTTTCTCCCTTTATGTCTCTGATGCCTTCCTTTCTTTCTTTTTACTGTTGTTCTATTACAGTTGTCCCAATTTTCCCCTATTGTTCTCCCCTGCCCCTCCCACCCCCATTCCCACAGTCAATCCCTGTCCTGTTGTCCATGTCCATGGGTCATTTATACTTGTTCTTTAACTAGGTGCTTCCCCTTCTTTCCTCCCTTATCACCCTCCCCCCTCTCCTCTGGTCCTTGTCTGTTCCTTCTTTCCATCTCTCGTTCTGTTTTATTTGTTTGTTTTGTTTCTTAGGTTCTGCTTATAGGTGAGATCATAGGGTATTTGTCTCTTTCCCTGCCTGGCTTATTTCACTTAGCATAATGCTATCCAGTTCCAACCATGTTGTGGCGAAGGGTAGGAGCTCCTTCTTTCTTTCTGCTGTGTAGTATTCCATTGATTAAATTTACAATAGATTTTTTTGGGGGGATCCACTCATTTACCAATGGGCACTTAGGTTATTTTTAGCACTTGGCTATTGTAAATAATGCTGCTATGAATCTAGGGGTGCATAGATTCTTTGCTGCATTGGCACCGGATCTCAGAGGAATTGAGTCTGAGTACCATATCTTGCCATGTATAATGCACAATTTTTTGCCCAAAGTTTTTAGGGAAAAATAAGGATGCACATTATACATGGGTATAATGATTACATACTATGGGTATAGTCATCTTGTATATAATGCTCACAAAAACGTGGATGTACATTATACTTGGCAAAATATGGTAAGTCCATGTGTGGGCCCTTTAAAAGAAACTGCTTGGGATTCCAGAATTTCTTTCCTCCACAGACTCAATACTCTTTGGGTTTTATATCCAGAAGTTATGGAAACTTATCATCCTGGCACTAGAACCCTAGGCTGGTGGGCCTGGTGTGGTGCTGGAACCATTCAGTCCTGAAATATCTCCCCCAGCTTTTATCCATCACACATGGATGTGGGACCAACTCATTCCACACCTGTGTGCCCCTTCTGCCAGTCTCAATGTGGTTTCTTCTTTAATTCCATAGTGTAGGACTTCCATTCAGCTCAGTTTCCTATGGTTCTTTATGATGTTGTTTTACAGTTTAGTTGTAATTTTGATGTGGTTGTGAGAGGATGCAAGCCGTGTTTACCTATGCCACTACCTGGACCACAAATCCCAAGAAACAGATTTTTAATCCTTTTATTTATAGCCATTCATCCTATTCAATTTAAAATGTGATCCCTGAACCAGTAGTAACATCATCAACTGGGAACTTGTTAGAGTTGCAAATTCTGAGGCCTCATCCAGACCTGCCAAATCAGAAACTCTGGGGTTGGAGCCCTGCGCCCTCCGCTTTCACAACCCCCGAGGTGAGTGAGTGTGATGCACACTGATGTTCTGCATCGACCGCTTTAATCCTTCTTCTCCTCCACTGTTTAGGTTTCTATCCTGTCTTGGTTCTCTCTAACGACAACCTCTACAGCCCTAACCCTCCCCACAATGCTATAAATGAGATAGTTCTAGGGCATATTTATTATGTCACTCCCCCTTTTAAGTACCTTAAATGGTTAACTTAAGACAGTTACCTATACAGTGGCAATAATGATGCCCTTCATCAAGCGGTTGTGAGGGCAAGCATAAAGGAAGCATTCATTAAATGATGACATCACATTATCATTCTTCTCATAATTTTTTGCCATTAGTAGTAGCATTCTCCATCACTTAAAGAATTACAGTGTTTTGGAAGTTTGGGAGATTATCCAACATAGGAGTCTATGGAAGATGATCCCCTATTTACCAGCTTCCCTGATGTCAGGCACATAGCTGATATTGACTCTCAGATATGCCTGCCCTTGATTGAATTGGGAGTGAATGGCTAGAAGCAGCAGTAAAAAAAATTCATACTGGCCCTGGAATAGCAGCAGCCATGACAGAATTTCTAATGGTGTCCAGTATCCAGTATTTGTGGCGTCTGTGGAAAGTGATGAAGATTATTGGTAAAAGTAAAAATGTGTAAGTGAAGACATGAGGTTAACTTGTCTCGTATGGTACTTAGACCCAGTTCAGAATATTGTACTTGATTCCCAATGTACAGGGTGTGGCAGAAGTAACTCCTGCTTGAGTGTGGTTGGTAGGGTAATAATATGGGTCTGATAATTTATAGTTTTAATTTGAACATTTCACCTAAAATGTCATATGGCATGCTTGAGTATGATATTGTTACATTACAGAACCATGTGCTTATGATTTTGTAATAAAAGATTTTGTAATAAAAAAGGGGCTTTGCTTGTGCTGAACCCTGTATTTTCCATCCTCTATCATTTGTGTAGTAGCTATGTGGTTCAGGTTACTGACCTTGGCTCCAAAAGTGTATCATGATCATCAGTGGTTTAGGAATTCAAACTTAAGCCAATCACAGATCATATTACACTTGCCCAAATGAATATGTTGGCCCAATCAGACTAAAAGATTATTGATTCTCTGTCTCCATTACCCACATCATCTATCTATCTATCTATCTATCTATCTATCTATCTATCCATCCATCCATCCATCACATATCTATCTGCATCATCATCATTTATTTATTTATCTTTCTGACAGAAAACAGGAAACTTCAGTGACCATAATAAACCAAACTGCAATCCTAAGTATGAAGCCAATGCTGTAGGTAGGACAAAGGAAAGTCAGAAAAAAAAATATGGGTCTTTGTGACTTTGAACTAGAATTCCACTAGCCTCAAATCCTACCCAGTGCAGATCCACTGCATAGAGCCATGTAGTTTACATGTTCTATAACTTAATTTATATAGACCATGATGTGACTGTTGGCCTTGCAGTCCTTAATCTGAACTTATTGATATTAAAAACAATATATCACCTTTAAGGCTTAGGTAATTTGAACTTTTTTGAAGTTACTACTCATAGACAGAAGGACTCTGATATCCATATAACATATGTGCCCCTAATCCCCTATATTTTCACGACACATTACATATGGCTCCCTAGTAGCATTGATACTTCCTTGAGAGTAGGTAGCATATGTGTCATTTTTTATAGCTTGAACAAGTCCTAGTACCTGCCACAGAAAAAGGGATTTAATAAATTTTGATCAAATTTTTACATTTATGTTCAATTTCTATAACTGAATTTAACAGCATTTGGGAAAAAGACAATGTACAATATCTTTCTTATATCTGTGGTACCTACCACAAGGAATATACTTGTATATAAAATTACTTGGTTGATAATAATTGATATTGTAGTTATATTTATTAAACACCTGTTATATGTCAGCTGTGACTCCTGATACTTCACATGTATTTTACTTACTTAATCTCTACCAATAGCGTTCTAAGTAAGAAATATTATCATCAGTTTTCAGTTGAGGAAACAGTCTTAGAACTGGTCAGTTATTATAAATGTAAGACTGTGATTTAAACCTAAGTTCACTGGCTCATTGATAAAGATGACAGTGATGATAACGTGACATATGTTTTTTCTCTCCTCTGACATGCTGCCTTTAGGACTTTATTCCAAGAAAGTGAATCTAGCCTTCAGGGAATTTATGTTCAAAAATGAAAATAAGCCCAATGATTACATCCTTGCCCCAGGGCACCACACTCCCACTCAGAAAGTCAGCAAATGGTTCAAACTACACTCTTTGGGATGGTCTAAAAACGCAGTCAGTAGGGGCGGATGCCAGAGGGCAGGAATCAAGGAGAGCCGAAGTGCTGATGAATGTGCTCATGTGCTGAAAAGCCACTTACTGGGACTTCCCACTCTGCCCCCACATCTCAACAAAAATGAGGCAAGAGACAATCGCACCAAGACACCAATGTCAGATCATCAGTAGCTCAGTCATGCAACAGGGCTTTTCCGACTGCATATGCCCAACAGTGGGCAGGCTCAGCAGGAGGCTGAGGGAGAAGTAAATGGGCTTGCAATGCAAGTGGGGAGAGGAACAAAATATTATATGAAAAGATGACTAACAAATAAGGTGATGCATGCTAAAAGCTAAATGAATAAATAGGAAGGAAATAGGAGGCTAAGATAAAATATGAACATAAAATGTTACGATGGGCTGAGCTAATTAGCAAAACCTTTAAAAAATGGCAGAGCTTAACCTGGGCTTTGACAAGAAATATGCAGAGAGGAAGAGAGAAGACACACTCCAAATACCACTGTAGAGATCAATATAATGTCCAAAGTACTATTTAGAAAGCGGAATGAGAATATCATTGTTAGATGCGGACAGACAATATCTGGAATTCCATGATAAGGTGTTTAGAGTTTATTCTGTAGGAGTGGAGTTTCGGGAAAGTTTGGAGCAAAGAGATGACAACAGGAAAGTGAGCAAGACTGACTTGCTAATAGGTTTTATAGACGCGTGTGTGTGTGTGTGTGTGTGTGTGTGTGTGTGTGTGTGTGTGTGAATAAAGCGTTACCAGTATTTGCATCAATGTGGGGTCACATAAGGCTAATACCCCAAATATGCAGGTACTCTTTCCAGAACCTCATCCTTTATAATCTTTCTAAGCCTCTCTGGACTCATGGTGATTTGCTTGCTTTTCTCCTTCATTATCAGTGGCTATGAAAGGGCAACACCTAGCTACTTCTGCTGCTAACAGGACCAGCATGACTAATGCCTCTAATGCAGGTATTGTCCCCAGTGCAGCGTTGGCACTGTTTTCCTTGCCATGTCAAAGCCACTCATAAAACTGCATGAGGTCAACTCTTCCACCCACAGAACCTTTTTCTCACCTGAGTTCCATCTCCTTACTGAGTGCCTTATGAAAACAGAACTTTCAGCCCTGATCAGTGTGGCTCAGTTGGTTGGGTATTGCCCTGCAAAATAAAAGGTCACCGGTTTGATTCCTGGTCAGGGCACATGCCTGGCTTGCAGTTCAGTCCCCGGCCAGCGTACATACAAGAGGGAACCATCAATGTTTCCCTCTCATATTGATGTTTCTTTCTCCCTCCCTTCCCTCTCTCTAAAAATAAATAAAAGTTCTCAGATATATGACTCATCCTGGCTGGGTTCCAATATCTTAGATAAACACTATCTGGCCTTCTAATTTTAGTCATTTCCCAGAATCTTCAGGATAAAAAAGAAAATAATAAAAACAGAAACAAAAACCTTGTACAAGTTGGTACCGTGCCCACCAGGCTATCAAATGTGCTCAGATACACATATTTACAAAGCATGCCCTCAAGATGGGGCATGTTCTAGTGGGTAACAGTGCAGTGAACGTATAGTGTTTGCACTTAGGAACCCTTGGATGAGTTGCTTCTCACCAGTACCACTCAGAAGAGTGATCTCATTCGATCTGTTGCTTCACCTGTGAATTTGCAAACACAAGGCCTTTCTTGTGCCAGTGATGCAAAATCCAACAGCACTATGGGCAAAAGCCCCCAAACAGACGCCCTACTCAGCCTCATCCATAGAGGGTTTGCAGGATTACGAGGCAGCCAGTCACTGACAACATCATCTCAATCATTTCTCAAATTCATGTTCTCTGAAACCTCACACTAATAAAAGCTGTTCAGCTGATCAGGAAGAAAATACACTGGAGGAAAATAAGGCTACTTGGAAGAAACATGGAGATAAAGATACACATTGATCTCTGATGTATTTTTCCATCAAAACTGTTAACATTACCTTTACAATAAAAATGTCCCTGGTGTTCTAGAATTAACTTCATATGTGATCCACAGAGGCTTATACTTGCTCTGTGTTATCTATAAAACTTCTTTAAGGCCTTAGTACATAATTTCTCTTGGCCTTTCAAATGTAGGATCATAAATGAAAAATGACTGTAGTTATATGTTTATGTCAAGGGTGTCATTAGGTTTTATATACCTCTCACTGGCTTCAACTAAGTATCTTCCACCAATGTGATGAAGTAGTTTATATTCAACAGGACACTAGATTTCAAAATGCTCTTAGCATTGATTTTACTGGGAAAATGTTCTGATTTACTTCTGAAGTTGATTTTCAATTGCTTACGACTTTTTTCTTTTGGCGGGGGAGGATAGAGATGATTGAAGTTGCAGTAAGCAAAGGCTTTCACCTTCCCCAATACTTCTTAAGTATCCATCCTTAGATACCGTTGCTCAGAGGCATGCCAAGGCACAAATTGCTGTGTGACATCAGTTTCTGCATTTCAGATGATTCTGCCCAGATATTAGTCATGATATAGCAGGAGGCCTGCAGTAGTGCTGTTACCTGGTAGAATGTGACTCAGATACTGTAAACACTAGCATCCCATAGTTTCAACAGGATTTAGACATATGGTGGCAGGCAAGCTAGGTCTGACCAAGCAGAATTTTTTAAAATCAATGAATAGGTTAGTAATCTGGAATTCAGGTAATTACAAACAATTTCTGAAGCAGAGATTCAGAAACAGAAAGTAAATAGAAGTTAGCTCTGTTTGCCCTAAACTCAGGAGGCAACAGGAAGGGAAGGAAGATTAGGCCTATGTGTAGGGAACATTTCTATAGGGCAGTAATGCTTGAACTTGAATGTCTTTAGAATCATTTTGGACTTGATCAAACACTTATTTTTGAACCATACCATCAGAGTTTTTGATTCAATAGATACAAAGTGAGATGTGAGAATTCTTTTTTCTCCTCAGTTTATTGAGATATAATTGGCAAATAGCATTGTTTTAGTTTTGCACCATGAAGATTTAATACATACATACATTTATTGCAAAATGATTACCACAATAAGTTTAATCAATACCTCTATTGCTTCACATTAATTGCCTTTTTAAAAATTTTGGCAGTGAGATCACTAAAGTCTACTCTCTTAGAAAACTTCAAATATTTAATACAGTATTATTAATTATCTGTACATTTGATTCTCAGAACTTACTCATCTTATAACTGGCAGTTTGCACCTTTCACTGACATCTTCTCATTCCTCCCTCCCTCCAGCTCTGGCAACCACCATTCTGCTCCCTTTTCTATGGTTTTAGCTTTTTAGAATCTGCATGTAAGTGATATCACATAGTATTTGTCTTTCTATGTCTGACTTATTTCACTTATCATAATGCCCTAATAATCAATCTGTATTGTTGCAAAATGGCAAAATTTCTTTCTTTCTTATGGCTGAATATCCTGTGTGTGTTTGTGTGTATATATCGTCTTTGTTATCCATTTATTCACAGATAAACACAAGGTTTTTTCCATATCATGGCTATGGTGAATAATGTTGCAATGAACATGGAAATGCAAATATCTTTTCAAGACTGATATTTTATTTCTCTTGGATATATGAGGTCTGACCAGAACATATCTAGCCATGTAATATGAAAAAATTGAGACATTTATTGAAGAAGATACAAAATACAAGAAACATTGTGCATAGGACAATGATGCCGCAGTCCCCTTCCAAGTAGGCACCTTGGCTCCTCTCACAGTTCTCCCAATTGCCATCAGCTGCCCCATCATATTTTCCTGAATCTCATCAATGATCTGAAATCTCTTCCTTTTCAAAGGTGATTTTAGTTTTGGGAAAAGCCAGAAGTCGCAGGTTGCCAAATTTGGGCTGTAGGGAGGCTGAGTCACCTGGGTGGTTTAACGTTTCACTGAAAAACTGCACAAGGTGCAATGCATGAGCAGATGCATTGTTATGATGAAGCTGCCAATCACCAGTTACCCATAGCTGTGGCCTTCTAAATCATCTGAATGGTTTCCATGGAGGGATGTTCAAGCCTAACACAAAAACTGATGCATCTTTGTTGCTGTACTCAGTCATTTTGAATGCAACAGCCACACAGTACACATGCTCACTCAATGGTGTCTACTGCCCCCACTGACTAGTACAGTGACGTCATCATTGTTCAGTTTCCTTGGCTGCCAGGTTACATTGTTGTCGCACAAATTGTTCTCTTTATATTAACAATGGTTGGACTTTTTCCAGACAGACCACATATACCCAGAAGTGGAATTGCTGGAGTATATTGTTGTTCTATTCTCAAATATTTGAGGAACCTACATATTGTTTTCCTTAGTAGCTTTATGAATTTCCATTTCTAAATAGTACACAAGTTTTCTATTCTCTATATACTCTCCAACATTTGTTATCACTTGTCTTCTAATAATAGTATATCCACTGTCTATTTTTGTTTTTAGGTGACCATGAAACTTACATAAAAATGTAAATATAACTGTCTATTTTACACTAAAAATACTTTAGATTTCATACAAAACCTCTGTCCTTTCACCTCCCCTTTTATGTTTTTGATGTCATAATTTATGTTTTTAGATTATGCATTTGTTAACAAATTATTGCAACTAAATTATTTTAAATACTTTTGTCCTTTAACCTTTATAGTAGAGTTAAGTGGTTTACACACCACCATGTCACAGTATTAGACTATTCTAAATTTCGCTATACACTTACCTTCATCATTGTGTTTTGTATTTTCCTGTTACTAATTAGTGTCCTTTCATCTCAGCTTGAAGAACTCCATTCATCCTTTCTTGGAAGGCAGGTCCTGTTGTAATTAGCTCCCTCGGCCTTATTTGTCTGGAGAGTCTTTATCTTTCCTTCTGAAGGACAGCTTCACTGGACAGAGTATTCATTGTTGGTAGTTTTTCTTTTCAGCACTTTGAATAAATCATCCCACTTTCTTTTGGTCTTTAAGGTTCCTCCTGAGAAATCCACTAATAAACTTAGGGGAATTCCCTTGTGTATTAAAAGATTCTTTTGTCTTGCTACTTTTAAGACTCTCCATCTTTGTTTTTGACAGTCTTATTTTAAAGTGTCTTGGAGAAGATCTCTTTAAATTGAGTTTGTTTGGGGACCCATGGGCTTTATGATGTGCACGTACAAAACTCTCCCTGGATTTGAGAAGGAGAGTCCCAATAGAAGCCCTTAACAAGAACTGTATCCCTTTGATACATTTTGTTCTAAGTCCTGGCTGCTGTTCTGACAGCTATTTACCACCTCCCAGTTGTGCAGCTCACAACTCAGTACTCCAGATGAGTTGAGAGAAACCCAGGCCTCTCTGATAGTGGTCTGCACAGCTGAGGAAGCTGAGTGCTTACTCACACTCTCACTGGCCCCGTGGGGGGAAACTGAGCTGAGAAGATCACTTGGCATTGAGCTGTGCTGCCTGTGGGAAGCGAGAATGTGGGTAAAGTCAAACTGTTCCTCTTACCCTCTCCAGTGCACCGAATCTCTGGTTTGTTTGCTGCATCCATGTTCTGGAACTTTTCTGTTGGATTCCTAGACTTCCACAAAGGCTCTCTCATCTGTGGTTGGGTGTCTAATTCAGTGTTTTCCCAGAGCTCCCAGGCCATGGCCAAGATAGACTAGGGCCAGTTTACAGGCCACTTCAGCGGCCACTGCTGTGACTGAGTGAGATCTGTGTGACTTAGCAAAGCAAGTGTGAGCATGGGTACCCTTGGGTCCCATGGCTTATGGTGCTGGTGATAGAACCAAACCCCAGCGGGGTGCTAGCTAGGGGGCTGAGGAGCTTTGGGTCTGCAGTCAGGAGCATACGTGGCTGGGGAGTCAGCCACCTGGGTGTGGTCCTGCCTTCTCAAAACAGTTCTCCTTGCTCTCGGATTATTCTGGTGCCTCACAATCTTCCACCTGGATCCCACAGCTCTGAAAAAGGTACTTGTTTCTCCCAGATGGAAAGCAATTTGTTTATGCTGAAGTGGGAATATGACAGAGAGATGTCTTATTCAACTGTCTTGCTGGATGTCACCCCTCTGAGAAACTGCATTTTTAACAAGTTACTAGGAAATGTATCTGCTGCTGGTCTTGGGGCCATACTTTAAGAACAACTGCTCTAGAGTCTTTATAGTTGAGATAAGGCCACAGATGAGGAGGCAATTATTTAGGGGATCAGAATATTTTCTTAGTTCAGGGACCACAAACTTAGTTTTAGGCTGAGCCTGTCTGCGCAGAAAAGGTACAAATAAAAAGATGGGGGTTCAATTGGGGGGAAAAACAGTTTATAAGACAGCATGGGAATTTTTAAAAATTTTGATTGTTGACATCATTATGGATGTCCCTCATTTTCCTCCACTTTGCCCACCTCCAACCAGCCCCCGCCCCCTCCTCCCCTGCCTATCACCATACTATTGTTTGTGTCCATGGATTATGCATATATGTTCATTAGTTAATCCCTTCACCTTCTTTCATCCAGTTACCCTCCAACCACTCCTTTCCGAAGATGGAACCCTAGTGCACTGTTGGTGGGAATGAAGACTGATGTAGCCACTGTGGTAAGCAGTATGGAGTTTCTCAAAAAAACAAAAAAACAAAAAACAAGAAACAAAAGAAAACATGTAAAATGAAACAACCTTTTGACCCAGTGATCTCACTTCTGGGCATATATTCTAAGAATCCCAAAATACCAATCAGAAAGAATATATGCACTTCTATATTCCTAGCAGCATTATTTACAATAGCCAAGATCTGGAAACAACCCAACTGCCCATCAGTAGATGAGTGGAAAAAAAACCTGTGGTGCATTTATACAATAGAATACTACATAGATGTGAAAAAGAAGGAACTCTTATCCTTTGCAACAGCATGGATGGATATAGAGATTATTATGCTAAGTGAAATTAGCCAGTCAGAGAAAGACAAATACCATACGATTTCACTAATATGTGGAATTTTATGAACAAAATAAACTAATGAGCAAAACAGAACCACAGGCAAGGACACATGGGAACGCATAGAAAATTAAAAGAAAGAAGGAAGTTCTGGCTAGTGTGGCTCAGCTGGTTGGAGTGTTGGCCTGTAAATGAAAGGTTACAGGTTTGGTCCCCCATTGGGACACACACAGGAGACAACTGATCGATATTCCCTCAAATCAATATTTCTCCTTCTCTCTCTTCCTCCCTCCCTCCCTCTCTCTCTCTCTCTTCCCCTTCCTCATTCTCTGGAATCAAGGAATATATCCTCAGGTGAGCATTAAAAAAATTAAAAGAAAAAAAGAAGTTTCCCAACAGGCAGTGTGCCTTCAGCAAACAGAGATTGAGCAGGGAAAACACAACAGCATCACCACTGATGTGAGGACAGAGGCCTGTCAGTCACCAGCCTGAATTCAGTGACAAAGGTGGATGCAGGTATGTACTGTGACAGATATAATTCAGGCCCACTAATATGGGGCCAGGATAAGAAGTGACTCAGACATCAGACAAGCTGATGAATCCAAGATGTTTGGGGCAAGGCAGAGGGAATGAGTTAAGAGCTTGGCAGGTGGCCCAAGCCAGGAAATTTTCAGGAATGGGAGAAAGATAACAAGATCCAAGAGACAGTGGGCCAGGAACCATAGTATGAGCTTAATAACAGGGCTCAGGAACTCAGACAAGGGAAGGGAGAAGGGTATTCTATCAAAGCTCCAAGCAACAGGCCCCAGAACCAGAAAGAAGAAAGCAATTTCTCTGCTCGATCTTGGGAACTATTACTTATCTCCTAAAGTAGTAGAAACTAATATAAAGCTTGGCTAACCTGGATTCCTCAGTTACAACCCAACACTCCAGGCATTGAGTCCTTCCTAGCACTCAATGTCTTCTTCACATTCACTCAGTCATTTCATGAGGACAGCCTGAAAATTAAAATCGTTGGCTGCTGATTATCTTCAGAAGCAGTTCTTTTCGTCAATAACCAAAGAGCTTATGTTTTACTATTTTCTTAACTAGGATTAAAACAGCATAAATGTCAAAAGAGTCAAAAAATCAATTTTTGAACTGTTGGGGCTACAGGCTTCTTTATATATTTATTATATATATAATCTCCATTCCATACATAGCCTTGTTGACCTAGGGAGAATGGAGGGGCAACTCAATGTGCTTGGTAGCACCCTATTACCTTCTGGTTACTTTTCTACATTTTATGGATTGAATTTTGAACAAAACTTTGTCCTTACTTAGTGTTTACTGGAGGAAACAGGTAGACGGGAAATGGAAATACACAGTGAAAGTCTGTCATGGGATAAGTAGAAAGAGCTTTGGGAATAATTAGGCAGTTTTTCTACACTTTGTAGGATCAAGGAGTGTGTTGGGGCTAGAATTTTAAACATACTTTCCCCATTGCACTCTAGTCCTAGCCCCCCATTCTTATCACCAGTTTCAGGAGGACAGTTCTACACCGTCAGAAACCACTTGCTTTATTTAGGCAAATTAAGGAGAAAGAGCAGTCTTTTAGAAAAGCCTGGGGGCTGTTGCGTAAGTCTGCTTAGGCTCGGATCCCAGTTCTGCTGTGCTCTACATGTCACATTGGGCAGTCGCTTAACCGTTCTGTGCTCTGGCTTTCTCATTTGTGAAATATTGCTGGCCATACTATCTACCGATATGAAAATCAAGTGAGAAAAACAGATGCAAAAAATGTAAATAAGAGTGGAATAAATTCTCAATACGTGAATTTTTATTGCAGTCATTGTCACCAATATTGCTACTACTGCTCTGTCTAGGATGCAATAGATTCCTCATCATTGGAAAGAATTTCTATTGATCCAGTCGCTTCCTCTCTACGATCTTCCTTCTTAATCTCAACCAGGTTGTCGCCAGTGCCAGTGTCATCGCCATCTCCCAATACCCCAAATAAAAGTGAACAGGTGGTATAATTAGGGGAAAAACTCCCTTAAGAACATTAATTTATTCCTAATGATATAAAAGTTGATTCTTATGTTTTTAGGGGGATGGAAGTAAAGTAGAAAGAACTTCGAGGAAAAAAAATCTTTTGGTCATAAAGCATATCGCTTTTATATTAACGACAGGATTGTCATGCTTTAGGGAGGCATAATACATTTGAAATAGTTTTATTTCTTTCAGGGAGCAGCAGGACTGGAGGAGGTTGTTTTCCTGAGGAGGAAAACACCCCCCACCCATAGAAATCGGACATGCCAGAGGTCGTGAGAGGGAATTGGTTCCTGACCCACGGGAGAGCAATAGCAAGAACACCAGATGTTCCAGAGGCCAAACTTTTATCCAATAAACTTCTAAACACATTCTGAATAATGACCTTACTGAGAATCACAGGTAAAGGAGCTTTGGATGTTAAAAATAACATCAATACTCTCACAGCATGAGCTTTGATCACTAACGAATCTAGTGTTCCTGCTATCCCAGTGACTAAGATGGCTGTCCTTTGAGCCTCTGTGTTTTCAAGAGCAGTCATGGAACGAACCAGCCATGATCTGAGGGAGATGTCCTTGGAACACACAGGAGAAAGGGCCTGTGCTGGCGCTACTAATGCATCGGCCTTTCTCTGCTGCTTTTGGCATTTCACGAGACAAGACCACAGGTGGCTCTCCAGGAGTTCAATGGTGGCCTCATTCTGGTATCAACTATTTCAATTTCGTTGAAGAATAAAAAGGTTTTCATCTGTAACTCTGTGGACTGTGGAACTGTGAGCCATGGAAACAATGTTTAACATCAGGCATCCTTACTATTTGCTCTCCTTTGGGCTAAGAAGCAAAAGCCCCAAAGGCCCCAAAGCAAAAGCCTCATTTTCCATTGTAAAAGGGTCACTTTAGAAGGTCAGGTATTTAGTCCAATGGTAAGGTTATAGCTCAAAACATTAGTTAAGCTCCCTTTGCAAATTCTTCACCTTCCGGGTTGATTTACAACAGTCACAAGTAAACTGGTCTATGTCTTTAATATAAAGTCATTTTTTATTTATGATTCAAATCTCTTAAAACCATCACCTGCCAAACCCAGTTCCAAACTGCCTTAAATTGAAGTCAAATGTTTCTTGACAAATATGATTGAACATCATTTAAAAACACTGAAAAGAAAGTTCCTTAGAGTAAGCCCAGAAGAGTAGCTCACAAAATGTCTAAAACAATGTCAACATCTTCGGAATAAATATATATGATTTATAAAAGTAGCTTCTTTGAAGGGGGAAATTCTCAGTGTTGATGTATAAGTTCTGGAGTGTTTGGTTAAAAATATTAAATTATATTACCATATTATAACTTCTATGTTAATTTGTCTTTGTCTATAACACAGGGTGACTTCTTATTTTATATTCTGATTTCCTGGTATATTTCTTAAACCTCTGAGAATTATAGACTTACATTCTGGTGTCTCATAAGATCTTAGGAATGTGGTTGTTTCATAGCTATATTATCCATTTTTATGCTAAAAAGCTGCTGCCATCCATCATTGATATAATTTGATTCACAGTGTATTTCAGGTAAATTTGAGTGCAAAGGATAAATTAGGCTTTATTACAAAGATATTTCACTTATCTGTCTCCTAATTCATTGATGTATATTGGTCTGTAATCTCTCTGTGGAGACAGAGCAAGAGAAAAAAAAGGAGGAGGAGAAGGGAGAGTGGGAGGAGAAGGAAATAAATTTAAAGTCTGCAAGAAACATTTTATCTTAGAACATGAAATTTTGATTTCTAATAAACAATGCTTTCACACTTGAGGGTTGAATTCTCAGAAAGTTACCCCAGAGCTTTATTATCTATGAGATTTACAGAAAAAGAATTTGCCCATGTTCTCAGAGAAAATATCTGAGATTCTTCAGACTTAGATGATTAAGAAAGAGACCAAACATTAAATGAAAATGCATTACATAGAATCCAGAACCTCAAACTTGCTGTGAAAGCTGCTATTAGAATCAATTATAATCCAAGAATACTTACTGCATGCCTTCCCTATTTAAGTTAGAGTGTTTATAGCCATCCGTTCCCAAGGCCATACCCCCAACCTGGTCAATTATCAATAATGGCACCACCAATTTAATGGATTCCATTTCTGAACACTTCCTATTTTTCTAGACTATTTCTTGTGGTTTGTGTACTCCAATATTCCTTCTGTCTATTGACCCAACCACTTTTCAGGGTTCATCATGGGTCTCTCATGCCTCCTTACCCAACTTACCTTCCACGGCTCTTCAATTCTCTGCCTCCTGCATCAGACTTACTGGCAAACCTTAAGGCGGTTAAACTCAGCTCTTCAACAATTCTACTCCCAACAGCAAGCAACTGTACACGGATATAAAAAATACATAGTCGTGTCAGCAGGTCTACTGTTAAATAATCACCATTAATTTCAAGTTAGTCATTATCATGCTTATTAGTCTCACTACATTTCCTTAGTCAATTTACTTTCCCAGTCTCCAATATAAGGATTTTATACCTCCCCTCACTTTAAATGTGTAAAATGGGCTCTCCAGCATCTTCCTCTCAATTAATTTCCTTTCTGTTTTTCTTTTTTTTTTCACCAAGAAAATAGATTTTTTTTATTGAATTGGAGGTTGCTTTTTCTTTGGTTCATTACCAACCAGAAAACAAATTATATGAATAGTAGACAAGGTCAAGATTATAACTGAGTAGATGTAGCTGCCCATTACCTTTCTAGTTCTTCTCAAAGTCAAAGTTACCCTAAGTTTAGTTCAAAACAGCCTGAATGGATTGAGGCATCTACCAGGTCAGGGGAGCCCAGAGATACAAAGGCTCCCTGCCTTTCGTAGTTTTAGCCAGGGAACAGCCACAATAACACTCAAGAGTCAAGTCTATTAATATACAAAGGATTTTTCTCACAACTCATTAGGTTGGGCCTTCAAGACACATTCCAAATCTGTCACTTCTACTGCACCTGCAAACAGTCCAAGCCACAACCATCTGTGGATGGGACTATGGCAGGAGTCTCCATTCACACTCTTTCCTGGCAGCCAAGATCATCCTTTGGGAGCAGGAATCAAGGTATGGGCCTCTGTTGCTCACAACCCTCCAACAGTTTACCATATGGGACTTGAAATGACATCCTAACTTGTTACGATGACCCCACACATGATATGGCCTGATTGACTTGCCAGTGTCATTTCTTATTCCTCTTCTCTGTCTGCTCCAGCCCCACTGGTCTTCTTGCTGTTGCTCAAATACACTAAGTATGTTCATGCCTCAGTTCTTTGTACTTGCTGCACTTTTAATTATTAATGCCCAAGCCCCAGATCTTCACATGGTTCATCTCTCAAGTAACTAAGATCTCCATTCAAACAAAATTTCACGAGAAAAGTCTTCACTGACAACGTATCCAGAAGCATTTCTCTCCTCAAATGCAACTACTCTACTTTCTTCTTAGCATTTATCACTACCTGACATTAAATACTTATTTGTTTATTTATGTTTTCCTTTTCCACTAAAATATGGGATCATAAGGGCAAGAACTGTTTGATTAACCAGTGAATTCCTTGCACCAAAAGTAGTGCCCATCCTATCTTAGGCATTTAATAAAGAATTTGTTGATTAAGTGAACAAATTATTAGCATTCTACTTATTCTGTCATATTTTAGTCAAAACATTTTTATAGCAATTAACTTCCATTATTCTCCCCATCACTTTATGGGGTAAGTGGGTCAGAGATTATTGTATCTATTCTTTTCACAATGAGAACTGTCTTAAGATTTAATAGACTACCCAGGATCACCCAGCTCATAGTGGCAAGGCCTCCTAGTTCAGTTATCACATTTGTCCCTTTGAGCAAGGCATAAATACAGACTGCATCTTAATGCACACTTCCAGCCCATTTTATATGTCAAATGGCCTAAAATGCTACTTTGCATTAAAAACACACTTTCCACTCCTTTATGGCCTTTAAGTATTTATGGTTTTTGAGAGAAAATATAATTACAATTCATTAGAAAAAAAGAAAAGTAGAGTGGTATTACTATTTTTTAAAACAATTATATAAATTTTATGATACCAATGAACATTTTTAACATAGTACAGTAGGACCTTCTCTTCCAAAGCGTGGATTCCTGCCTTAGCCCCTTGTTTCTTCTGAGATGGAGAATTAGCCTGAGAATTTTTATACTCCCCGTTTTATTTGTACATGCCTCTTACTATGCACCTAGTTTAGAAACACTTTTAATTTTTGTAAAGTATTTTCTGCAATTTAATGATATTTGAACCCATTTACTGGCAGTTTTCATAGCAACTTTTCCCTCAGAATTTCCTCGTATCTGTAGAATGCACGGACGATGAGCTATTTGCTGCCTTGCTGAATGAAGACACCAGAATGCGTTGTTTGAATCACAATTTTAGCTCAGCAATTGGCAATAATTCTGAGCTCTCCAGCAGCATTTGCCTGCCTGCCATGGCATCCCAGAGATTTGCAATGAATCGGGGCAGTAGGTGGTAGGCAGTGTGCCTTCAACTGCTTCCAATAAAATTTCAGCAAAGAGAAGGAGGGCTCATCACTCACAGCCACGTTGCACATCGTGACATTTGAGGGCTGGAAGAGTTAAGGACTATAAACCCCTGGGACTCTGCCTTCCTGCACAACGTACAGCTGTGCTCATGTTCCCGAACATGCTCCCCTTCCTTGCACTCAGCTTTACTTAGAGCTCCCGGGGAGAGTAATGGAAATCACATTTTATATTTATATTTCCTGCAGCATCATGAATATTGACATTTTTTTCTTTTTTTCATTTTTGTACTATTAGCATTCACTGCCTAACTGGTTAATGGTAACAGTTAACATCACAGAACAAGTACTGAGTACATGCACAATTCTAAATGTTATAATGTAGGAATTTGCTCTCTTGCCCTCTAAGTGGACTTTTCTAGTTACTGTGTTAGTGTGAATTTATAATTAGTGTTTGCCTTTAAAAGTAACGAGGGAGAATTTTAATATTTAAAAATGGAGGTTATGAAGATAATAAATGTAGTGGGTTTTTTTTTTTCCTACCACACATACTTATATCTGGACTTCTAGAGAGAAAATAAAGAGGAATGTCTTTCCAAACTCATGCTGGTCTGAGTGGAATGTAGCTGCTGAATGTACCATAATAAAAGGAGTACAGATAATGGGAGAGGATTACTTTTTACTATCAGGGAATAAGGCCATAAAACTATTGATGAACATTTGGAACTGTTCTGAAAATAACATATTCTTGCTTCATTAAGCAATGCTGGATGCCTCTATATCCACTGATAATTTGATAATGATTTACTTATCTTGAAATACTATTCCTCCTTTTCTTCTTCCTAAATAAAACTTAAATTTCTTGGGAAAATTCCCAATTCAGAAAGAGATATAAGTAAAAGAGCAACCTCCTGAGTTTCAAGGGCAGTTCCTCAGCCAGAAGTTATGTATCTTCAAGTTGACCTGGCTGGTGAGGAGATGTAAGTCTGGAAGAATGTGGTGACTTTTGTAGTCACTCATGGCTTATGACCTTTCTTCATTACCAAGATTTAGTGCAAAATCATGGCAAGAGTAATTGCATTGCTTGCTATAGAAAAACTAAACTTCACATAATCTAGAATGTTTATACTCTTGAGGACGAGTAAAATTCAGAAAGAAATTTACATTAGTTAAAATGGTTAATAAGAAACAGGCGGAAAAAGTTCAAGCAGTTTTCCTTTACTGACTGAAATTTCTTAGAGCAAAATATCTCTAATTGCCAGTCCTTTACATTTTGTCCTTTACAGCTAACAGCATGGTATTATCTCTGGGGATGGTCTCCTGTTTCAGTATCTTGAATAGTCCTAGATGAACGTAGATGAAAGGAAGAAAGAAAAGAAGATTTATTTCTCTTATGTGGCTCATTTTGATCCTTCTGATATCTGATATTTGATATGAGTTACAGAGATGTCTTACTATGTTATATTTAGAATATTAAAATGATTGCAGACCTGGAAAGTATAGGGTTAGAATCTCAATTTGATTTTTTTCCCTCCCTCAACATTTCCTAGTGATCATAAGATGGGGGTAGTTACAAAGAAAGATGTTGGTGAAGGTTGATGCATTAAAATTTTTTTTTAATGAATATCTCAAGTTATGCTAGTCTCAGTGGCTTGTGCTCAATTCTCATGGAATTCTGGGCACTCTGTGCCTCCAAAACCCTTATGTATATATGCCTTAATTTAACTAACCGAATCCTAGCCACTTACATTGAACATAATGGCTAGAAAGGGAAATGGTCCTACTTGTCCAAATGTATACAATAACTCTATTTCTGTTCTGTTAAACATAATCACACAAATGGTACTCTCCAATGTATACTTTTATTTTCTTAAAATTCTAAATAATTTAAGAAAAAATACTCTGTATACTATTACACCATTTAAATGTCATTTTGGCATCAAAGCCCATGCCTATGCTGCTTTGAAAACAAAACAAAACAAAACAAAATTATCTCCAAATTTAAACATTTTTGTTAATATCTATTGTATTTAAGGAAGTCTCCTACCTTCCCCATGAATCTGCCAGAACCACTCTCATCCCTCATTAATTATTCTTTTGAATGAACAGCAGAAGTTAAGATGACATTGCCTTTTATCATTTATTTATAGTTTTACATACTATTCCTTTGGTTGTTAATAAGCATTTCGTTTGCATATTGCAGAGATAAGAATTATGAATAACAAATCATATCTTAAGTATAGTTTACAAAAATTATTTATTAAATGTAGTTACCTATGCTGATAGCTATTTTGAAAAAACAAGTCGTTTGGCTTAAGATAGTATTTTCTTATTTAAAGAATTACTACACTATTTAAAACATATATATTTAAACTATAAATTACAAAACTAAAAGTAGTCATTCTATAATTCTTCATGATTTGCGGGGAAAGGAAGGAAAATAGTAGAGTGCAAGTGATCTTAGAATTCTGAAGCATGGTCTTCAGTCTTAGCTCAGCACTGTATTAGCTCTGAAGACTTGGGCAAATTACTTACCTTTCAGACTTTCTTCATTTATAAGATAGTAAAGTTGTAATAAACAATTTTGCATGTACATAACAGGGTTGGGCAAAAGTAGGCTTACCATTGTTCACATGAAAAAACAATACAATAATTAATAAATAATACAAGAATAAACCCTGCTTCACATACCACTGTAAACTTACTTTTGCCATAACTTGTATTAACTATATGATTTCATACAACTGTAAAATAGTGAATTGAAATTATGTGTAGATAGAAATGGCATCAGAGCTCCCTTAGACACATATTACGTGCACAACACATACACACGAAACTATTTTTTTTGCCTCCTGATAATTGATTATTATCTTGAACTCTTCCTTTTTAGCTTTCTTTTTACTGTTTACACTATTACAGACATCCCCATTTCCCCCAACCCCCCCCCCCCGCCCCCAGCCTTTGTCCACCTCCATCCAGTCCTTGGCCACCCCTTCCCTCTGGCCATCACCACATGGTTGTCTGTTTCTATCACTTATGCATATATGTTCTTTGGCTAATCCCTTCACCTTCTTTCATCCAGTCCTCCTCTAACAGCTGTCTGTCTGTCCATGTATCCACACCTTTGTTTCTATTTTGTTTGTCAGTTTATTTTGTTCATTAGATTCCACTTATAAGTGAGATCCTATGGTATTTGTCATTTCACTTAACATAATAATCTTTAGGTCCATCCATGCTGTTGCAAAAAGTTAAGAGTTCCTTCTTTTTTACTGTCACATAGTATTCCATTGCATACATATACCACAGCTTTTCTTATCTACTCATCTACTGATGGGCATTTGGACTGTTTCCAGATCTTAGCTATTGTAAATAATGCTGTTTAAACATAAGAGTGCATATATTCTTTCAAATTGGCATTTTGGGATTCTTAGGATATATTCTCAGAATTAGAATTGCTGGGTCAAAAGGAAGTTCCGTTTTTAATTTTTTGAGGAAACTTAATAGTGTTTTCCACAGTGGCTGCACCAGTCTGCATTCCCACCAACAGGGCACTAGGGTTCCCTTTTCTCTACATCCTCACCAGCACTTGTTGTTTGTTGAGATGGAGCTTGAGCCCATCAAAATATGTTCAAGTGTCATTCTATTGTTTTATTAATGGTCTATTTCATTTTTTAAAACTGGGAAAATATAAACTAATTAACATTATATAGAAGAAATGATTAAAAAATATTTTAGAGGAAATAAAACATATTAAGCATCTTAGAAAAGATAAAAATTTTTGCCAAACACTCTCCCCCAAAACACCAGACCTAGATAAATTTACAGGTAAATTTTGCTAATATTTAGAGGTGAAATTGCTCATATGTTGCATAAATTATTCCAGAGGATTAAGAAAAATTTCTAATTTCCTTTCTCTAAGACCATTATTACAATAATAATATTATACCATAAAGCTACACACCCATCTCACATACAAATATTGGTTATTTGAAATAAAGCATTACATTAAATAATGGAATCCAGCAACACATGAAAGAAGACTATACCACAAATAACTGCATTTATATGAGGAATGCAAGGATGGTTCAATTTTAGTAAATCTAGTAATAAAATTTTTTGCTAATAGAGATCAAAAGAAAAAAGTCATAATTCTTTCACCATTTGTGAAAGGTATTCTAAAATAATATTTAATAACATTTAACAGGCATATTGTATAAAATCTTTTACTAAAATGTTCATAGAAATAATTGAATGCTTCCTCAGTACACATGTATTTCAAACCAGAAACCAGAATCTTGCTTACAACAAAATATTAGTTTTATAAGTACTAGCTGATGCAATTAGATATATGGAAGAAAAAGAAGTATAGAAATGTAAGATTAGAGTCAATATTATGATTATATAAGATGGTATGATTATATATTTGAGAACTTAATAAAATTAACTATAATTACTATCATAAAGAATTTAGCTATCAGATTATAAAGTTAATATTCAAAAGTAACTTTTTCTTTAAACACCCAAAATTGGAAAATATAATAGAAGAAAAAATCTCATTTTAATCGTCATGATATTCATAAAATACCTAGAAAGAAAATTAACAAAAATATATAAGACCTATATGAAACGAAAAGGAAAACTTGTAATATCTACTGAGAAATATCAAGGATTTTATATTTTTAAAAGATTGAATTTTTGTACTCCAGAAGAGGAAGATAGAAAAATTCAGTAGTATAAAGATATTATCTCTAAATTCAACTTTAAATGTAATTTAATGCACATTTAAAAAATAAAAATGTTGTTTTTTGAAAAAGATAACATCTTTATATGTTCATATAAAAACATAGAAATGTAAAGCATTTCTGAAAAAAGCAGAATCAAGAGATATCTTGTTATTTATTTGTCATATTAATTAAATTTTGATACAAGTATGTATCATCCATTCACCTATGTAACTACCCATTATCCTGTCTCTCTGTCTGTCTACCTGGTTACCTAAATGAAGTTGGTGATTTCTAACCCTTTCTGACTCATGGAAATAGCTATTTCACATGTGCCAACATAATATTTAGATTGCATTTCAAATCAATGAGAAAAAGATGGTAATTCACAAGAGAAGACATTTAAATGCGTGAAGACCAACTCAGCATCATTTCTAATTAATAAAAAATGTGCTTAAAGATAGCATTCTTTTAATTTCTCAAATGGATAAAGTAAATGAAGGTTAAGTATATGTTGTGTTGACAACTATGTGGGGAAATAGGTGATATGCATGAACAGGGATTGTTTAGATTGATGCCAAGTTGGGAAGGCAATCAGTAATGTCTGTCAAAAAAATGCACAGCTTTTACAATTTTTCCATTCAAGAAACCTATCTTACAAAAAACTTTAAGCATAAGTGCAAAAATCTGTGTAAGAATATTAATCACACTGTTTATAATACCAAAAAAGAAAACAACCTAAATATCAATAAATAGAGAAAAGAATAAGTAAATTTTGGAGATTTTATATTATGGAATGATATGTAGCCATTAAAATGAGTTAAATATATATATGTATACATATATGTGTATGTATACATATATCTTTAATATTTTTAAGAAATAGTTAAACAGAAAAAAACCGATATAGAACAGCAAAGATGATAGGTCCCTAGTTGTGTAAAAAAATAGAAAATGATAACAATTGAGAACAAATGGATATATATATATATTTGTTATATATAGTCATAAATGTGCAGACTATTTCTGGAAGAATACACTGACATCAGAAATAGTGGTTATTTTTGAGAGAGAGAGAATGAGGACACTGGAGATTTAGAGTGGAAAGGAGACAGACATTTTATGTGACACCCCTTGTACTGTTTGAGTTTGTAAGATACTAATTAAAAACACCAATATTTTTAAAAACAAATAAAAACATATTTTCCATATCAAGTTTTGGGAGAAATTTTTATTTTATTTTAACCATTATAAAAGTTTGATATACGTGCAGAGAGTGGTTTGTTTTTCTGTTACAGAATAAAAGGAATTGATAATTTCAATATGAACAAATAACTTTGTTAATAAATGTAACAACTAAAACTATATGACTTGTTTTATATAATGTCCCTACTGAGTAATATCTGATATTTTTTCTTGGCGAAAACTGCTGGCTAGAGCATACCTATTTTCTTGCATCCTACAAACATTTCTTTGAAGAAAGGTAGACTGTCTCAACCTCATTCCAATACCCACATATGAAGTTTGTATCTCTCTTTGGAAAAAGCATATGGGGAAGAAGTCTGAATGATAAGAAATCACTTTTTCACATTTCCTTCTCACTCTGTAATAGTAGCACCAGCAGGACCGGAAAATAATATTCGAGTCTGAAGGCACATACGGTAACTATAGAGACCTTCTTTGATACTTCTGAAGTCATTTTAAATGGGGCTGTCCATTTTGTCTGAGTCGCATAACTCATCCAGAACCTAGTACTGTCATCTGTTGTCGCCCGCTGATCGCCTGTTCCTCCCATGATCTTTGTGTTTGATCTTGGAGACACTAAGCAGCATGGAAAGCAAAAACATCATTGGTACCGTGCCACCTGCCCTCCTCAATAGACTTGATGGAGGGAACCTTTTTATTTGCCACTTACCCACTCCAGAGAGGGTATGCTGGGGTGAATAGTATATGTGTGAAGACTGCAGCAGGGGGTTCAGCTTGCAAAGAGATAACCGAGTTAAAACACAGAAAATGGTAATGCTTTTAAGCAAGGAAGTGATGTCGACCACCAGGTGATCCACTTAAAAAGGGAGTTCCACTTAGAGGTTTGTACAATTGCTTCATGGGATGTCTTCGCTCTTTCCTTGAAGGTCAACTTGGTCCTCTCAATGGACTCAGTCGGTAGCGCCAACAACTTTCTAGTTATTAAAGAGCTTTTTCTGTTTCTCTTTGTTCCCCGTTTGGGCAGCAATACTGAAGTTAACTGCCTTGTGAAAGGCAGGCTATGTCTGGGCAGTATTATCTGCCCATGCAGCTGAGGTCAACAGTGAAGGAATTGATGCCTGGAGTTGGGCACACTGCTAGATGATGTGGAAAGCTAGATGGCTCAGGGGAAACAGGAGACAGCAACAGTGGTAGAAACTGGTGAGAATGGGAACATGCAAGCATCTCTGGCTTTCTCACAATGGAGCATAGTGGCCCACAGCAAGAGAGTACTGGAAAAATCAGGGTCCAACTCTCAAAGACAGGGTTAGGGGTTATAATATTTCTTGACCCATTTTTTCAATAGATTTAAATAAAAACTAAGGAACTTGTGTGGTAAAGGGCATCCTGTCTTTAAGTTTCCAAATCAAACTGAATAAATATAAATTTATTTAGAAAAATTTCCATGGGGAAAAAATTGTTTCTGCTGTATCAATTAAATAAACTAACCAAGAAAATCATGCCCTGCTTTTTGTAACATAATCCAAGCTACATGAAGGTGGTAGTCCAAGTTTTGTCTCTGACCTCTGAAACTGTCTTATTAAAACTTCAGTTTACACATTGTTTAGAAGGAGCAAGTCATTGAACTCTATAGGTCTGGACTAGAAACCAATAAAATGAATGTTCTATGAAATAATGCTAACAAAGAGGGTGATAAGGAGAATTGTCCTTTACTCTGGGCTCAGATACACTACACCTCTGTTAAGTGGGGTTACCTTTTCATGGTCTCATGTGGTCATCATCCTCACTGAGACTTCACTCATGCTTAATTAAGGAGCATTCAATTTTAAACCTTGATTTGGGAGAATAACATAAGCTTTCTTATACTTTAGATTCTGCCCAGAATTTCCTTAATGGATTTTCTAATAGAAACTCATGAGTGTTTTTCAGATGCTACTTCTGTGCCAGAATGTCTGGCATGAATAAAATTTGGCTTCTTTTATGAAGATTATACACACACACACACACACACACATATATATACATATATATGTATGTGTATATATAGTTATATATGTAAGTTGTACATTCCATATATGTACCATTTCTCTCTCTCTCTCTCTCTCTCTCTCTCTCCCCCTTTTTCTCTCTCAGGAAAGAGAAGTCTCTGGTTCAAAATAATGACCACATCTCTATGTCCAAAGTCCTTTCCACAGATGGTCTATGTTTTGATTCACCTGCCATTACCCTCCTCATTTTACTCCAGAGCAAGCATAAACAGGTAATTTCTTTTTGATTATTAGTTCTGCTTAGCACAGCTGTGGTAAAATGGCATTTCTGATAAGAACTTTACCAAGATAGAAGGAAGCCATGATGGAAATTTAAAAGCATTCTCCTGACACGAATCCCCTTGTTCTGACTTTATTATGTTCTTCCCTGGACATTAACTCCCTTGGTTGTTTATTAGAATAGCCATCTCTTCCCTCCCACCATAGGCGAGTGGCATCTAAATATCTTGTTTCTACTTGCAGCTGCCTAACACACCTTCTGCTCAGATTGCGCCTTTTAGTTGCAGCACACTTGACCTCTTCACTTAGAAGCCCATGGACCTTAAAACTCAGATTCCTCTCTCCTCCTACTGTGCAATCTTCCCATTGGTAAGTAAGGCCACTACCTAATTTCTCAGGCCAGGAACCTAGAATTTAATTTCTTCCATTCCTTCACTGGTCCTCCCAACAATAAACACACTCACACATGTGCACACCTGCATATACACACGCCTCATTCTTCATCAGGTCCTGGGTATTCTACTTCAAAAACAGAGCTCGGCCCTGCTCCTTAGCAGGTTCTGTTCTATGGTCTCTCACTTGGGCTACTGCCTTAGTTTCCTGACTGGTATTCACATTGTCACTCTTCTGCCTTAACAACCCATATGCTCAGACTGAGAAGTAGAATGGTCTTCCTAAATTAGAAAGTGGGTCACGACATTTCTTTTTCTAACTTTTTATTTTGAAATAATTTTAGGCTTGTAGAAGAGTTACAAAGATATTACAGAGACTTCCCCTAAGCCTTTCACCCAGCTTCCTCTAAAGTTAACCCCTTAGGTAATGACACAATTACCAAAACTAAAAAATTAACACTGGTCCAGTACTATTAACTAACCTAAAGACATTTAAAAAATTTCTTTGGTTTTTTTATTAATGCCCATTCTGTATTTCAAAATTTCATCCTCATAGCGCTCTTCTGCTTAAAAGCTTACATGATTTCCTACTGTTCTTAGAATAAAATCCAAATTCCTAATTGTATTTTATAAATCATTGCAAGCTCTCTACTCAGCCTACTTTACGACTCCATTTTTCTAAATTCTTCCCTTTGCTATGCTCAACCTGACTGGACATCTTTCAGTTTCTTGAATACCCTGAGCTAAAGGCCTTTGCATTCCTGTTCTTTGCATGGGATGCTCTTGTTCCAGTTCTTTGACTAGCCAGTTCCTTCTCTTCCTTTTGTTCAGCTTATATCACTTTTACCAGCAACTCTTATTACATAGGTTATTTCTCATGTAACAATTATTTTATACTTTACAATGATTTTATCGGCTTGCTCTATTGTTATCTGGCCCACTAGAATATAAGCTCTAGGAAAGAAGAGATCATATCAATATTAGTTTTCTATTGATGCTATAACGAGGTGCCATAAACTTTGAGGTTAAGAACACAGATTTAGTATCCCAGAATTCTGCATTTTAGAAACCCAGTGGGTTTGGTTGGTTTTTCTGCTTGACTTTCAAAAGCTGAAATCAAGATATCTACAGAGCCATATTCCTTTCTGGAGGCTCTAAGAGAAAATGTGCTTCCAGGCTTATGCAGGTTGTTGGCAGAATTCAATTCCACGTGGTTATAGGGCTGAGCTTTTGTTTCGCTGCTGGCTGTCAGCCAAGGACATTCTTATCTTCTAAACACCACCTGCATTCTCTGGCTTGTGCCCCCTTCTCTCTACAAAAGCCAGCATATCAGGCTTAGTCCCTCTGATACTTCAAATCTCTCCAAGCTCTTTTTGCACCCTATTTCTCTGACTTTAGCAGTAGAAGAGTTTTTGCTTTTAAGTGCTTATATGATTAGATTGGGCCCACCTGGATAATTCAGGTTACTATTTATTAGAGACTGATCTGTGGTCCCCTCCCTACCAGATCATGTGTTGAAGCCCTAACTCTAAATGTGACTATATTTGGAGATAGGAAGGGCCTTTAAGGAGGTCAAATGAGGCCGTAAGGGTGGGGCCTAATTTGATAGGACTTGTGTCTTTATAAAAAAAAGAAGTACACCAGAGATCTCTTTCACCATGTACACGGAGAATAAAGAGGGCATGTGAAGACAGTGAGGAGGTAACTATTTATAAACCAGAAAGAGAGGTTTCACGAGAAACCAATCCTGATAGAATCTTGATCTTGAATTTCCAGCCTTTAGAATTGTAAGAAAATAAATTTCTGTCATTTAAACTACCAAGTCTGTGGTATCTTGTTAATGTAGCCCCAAAAGAGTATTCTTATTTTCAGGTCCTTGACCTTAATCATAACTGTAAAGCCTCTTTTCCATAAAACGTGACATATTCACAAGGCATTAGGTCATAGACATCTTTGGAAGGCCATTATTTAGTCTACCACATACCTGTCCTTTTGACTACTGTATCACCCAACTCTAGCTAATATAGACACTAAATAATTGAATAATAAATGATTTGACGCAATTTATTTGAAAACTATTTCAAGAAAGCTAACTGGTTTAATTCCAGACAACATAAAGCTCCTCCCATTTCTTTCTTGCACTGATGTCTGATGTTGCATTACCACCTGGTAAACCCCTGACCTTCAGCCAGTGAATGGTTCAATTATGTTAACAGAGAAATTAGACCAATTGGAAAATGTTCTCAGTTACTTGAGTTTGTAATAGTTGAAGCAAGGATTTCTTCAAGTATATTTCTATAGCTTTAGATATTTCTTATTTAGAATTGACAAGAGCAAACATTTTGTAGTCAGCAAACTTCAAATTATGGCTGTAACCATAGTTAGCTACACATCCCTTAAAATGCTTGAACCTCAATTTTCTCATGATAATGGTCCTTTTATCCTAAGAATGAGTTTATATAATTGCTCCTCAGTAAACTCAGAAACAATCTGGGAATAAAGATTTTCCTACACATTCTTAAATCCTCGTAATTTGCAAATACACACATACCCATAGCCTTAAATAAAATTGGGGTCAGCAGATGTTATCTTTTGATCTGGTAGTGGGATAAGACATTTGCTCAATGGTAAAAATCAGAAAGATTAGGTAGTTAGAAATTAGTTAAAGCAGGAGAGACGCCTGTACAGATTGCTGGGTCCAGAGGGCCAGAAGGGATTCAGGGCAGACCCACAGAAAGATTTGTAACCAGTTTATCTCTTGTTGTAAGGAGGGGGCTCAAAAATGTTTAATTAAGGGTTCTGATCCATTAACATCTATGTACAGCAGAGAGAGAGATTTTCAAAAATGGAATAATGTAGGGTGTGATGGAGGTGGAAAATGAGAGAGAGAGAGAGATTTCTAGCATTTTTGGCAATTCTTTTCTATACCTGCCCACACTCCTACAGTTTCCCCTCTGGAAGCCCCGTGCTTTTCACTGCAGACCATCTCATTTTGCTAACTTTTGTGAGGCAACATGAATCCCTGAGGTACTCTAGGCTTCTCACTGAAAGAAAACTGAGTGAGTGTTGAAACACCATTGTTATCAGGATGTTTCACAAAGGTGCAGTGAGCACACCTGGCAGCAGGTGCCTAAAGGAGCCTTTCTGACAATGACACTAACATACTTGGGTCTCTGGAGCCCCAGAAATTCTTGGTTACCATCAGTGGCCAAAGCTGCGTGGTGCTGACAGGGAACTAGAAAGTTAAAGATGTTTGTTTTTCTCCAGATGGGTTTTTGGTAATGTAGGAAGAGATTATGCATTTTTGAATAACAAGACCTGCAGGTGAGCGAATCTGTACTTCCAGGGAAAATGAGCAAAAGCCCTGGCAGCTAAGATGCACCAGCACGTACCTTTGTTTTTGAAAGAGAAACCCATGTCTGAGCTGAAGATCAACACCACAGAAATCAAAGCTCACTGCTGACAGCTAAGTATGTTTAGAAGAACAGTAGCTTGTTGAAAATTTTGACTGGGGTCCAAATAGCGATGATCTCTTGAAAACAAAGAGAGAAGATATGTAGACTCCGCTGTTTCCATAGACTGAGCCAGCCTTAGGAATTGAAATGACACCTATGTAAACACAACCCAGAGAAGAATTTGGATGCTATTATTTGTATATTTATTTTAAGCTGAAAATTAAACATGTATTTATTTCCAGGGCTCTTTATAATATATTAGTTTTCAGGGCCAGTATCAGGCCACTGACATTCCTCCCGTTCTCAGATATTGATTTATCAGTGACATTAACACTTGTGAGTCCTTTTCATTCTTGTCTTCCCACTGACAAGAAGGAAAAGAACTTCACAAATGAAAACAATTAGACCACTGAGAGAGTTAAAGGGAAATTGGTCTTGATTCTAGGGAGAAGAGCTAAATTAAAAAATTAAGAAAAAAAATCAAATTTACAAGTCATTGACCCTCAGGATTAACCTTTAGCCACCTTCACGCCTCTCAGGTACATCAGCCGATACACACACAAGCAAATTCAGGGCTACCAGGGCCTTGGGTTTGAGTCTGCACTAGCAGAAAAATAGAAACAGTAATAAAGATGCTCAAAATTTAAGTTCCAATATTCCCTTACTTGTCTGTTTTCTGTTTTACCTACAATGATCTGGGATGGACACCTGAAACCCCAGAAACCAGGGACTCATCAGGGGGAGTAATAGCTCTCGGCGGCTCCAGGATTACTGTCCTGGTGTTTTCCCCTTGAGCTGCACATCCAGGACCTCCTAGGCTTTGAACCTGCCTTTACTTTAAAACGAGCTTTTTTCCAGACTTGAGAATCTGCTCTTGGATTTCCTTTTGGTGTGACCTGACTTAATTTCTGGACCAACCCTTGACTTTAGTGACAACTGTGGATAAAAGGCATGAACACTCTAGATTCTTCTCCCCACCTAATGGCATACCACTTGGTATGGGTCCTTCCTTAGTCCTTTTAAGAAGGAAAACCATAGGTAGAATGAGTAACTAAGTGGCTACCAGTATTTGAGAACCCGAGAAGTCTGTGTGAATGGATGAAGCATTTAGTTTTGGTCTTTTATTTGCTTTTCAGATTTAGAGCATGTTTATCAGCAGAGGAAAATTGCCAAGAAAGAAAGGAAAAATTTAGCCCTGGCTTATGTGGCTCAGTTGGTGGGAGTGCCCTCCTATACACCAAAAGACTGGGGGTTCGATTCCCAGTCAGGGCACATACATAGGTGGTGGGTTTGATTTCCAGTTGGGGCACATTTGGGAGGCAATCAATCAATGTTTCTCTCTCACATCAATGCTTCTCTCTCTTTCCCTATACTTCTTCTCTCTCTAAAATTAATAAACATATTAAAATTTTTTTAAAAGAAAGGAAAAATTTAATGTGCCAGAGAAATTATTAATAGAAAGTCCCAGAGGAGGCAAATGGGAAGGCATGTCAAGGGAGAATATCCTCCTGAAAAGAAGAAACATGCCCTGGTCAGTGTGGCTCAGTTGGTTGGGCTTCATCCCTCAAACCAAAAGGTTGAAGGTTTAATTCCAGTCAGGGTACATACTTATTGATTCTTCTCTCTGGAATCAATAGAAGAAGAGGGAGAGGGAGAAGAAGGAAGAAGGAAGAAGAAGAAGGAGGAGAAGGAGAAGAAGAGAAGGAGGAGGAGGAGGAGAGGGGCAGAAGGAAGAGGAAGAGGAGGAGAAATAAGTCAAAAAGGAGCACAATAGATGTTATTTATTTTGACAAACCTTAATATTTCCTAGAGATAGTAATTTCAGCTTTGATGTATATATGGGGACTACACCAAAAATCAAACTGATCCTGGACAAGAATGGCATCAACAAATGCTCCACAAAATTTGAATGCCACAAGTTTCCAGCCTATTCCAGTAGCATGAAGCTCAGTCTTTTCCTGTAATAGGTAGACCACGTAATTCTTCCAAAAACACCTAGGGGAGGTCATAAAAGTCTGATCCAGGCAAAAGTGGGAGATGAAGTTGTGCTCTCACATGATGATAATAATAGTAGTAATAATAAAAATAATAATAAATAATGTTTAATTAAAGATTTAAAAACACTGCAACAAAATAAATGACTAGGCAACTGTTACAGGTATGAAAAAAAGAGATTATTCAAGTTGAAGTAGTCTAGTATTCCTAAATTGTTTGATAGAAGATGGAGATGTTGATTAAATTGAGACTCATCTAAAACACTTTATTTCTCAGTTTTCTTGAAGTTTGGAAGGACCACGTGATTATTTGTATGAAAAGAAATGTGAATGAAAGTGAAATGTATAAATCACTTCATGGCTACAGCACTGAAAAGTGATTTATGCACTGAAAAGCACTTGTACAACCCATTGTATACTTGATGCTTTATGAAGTCCTCATAGCAGCCTGGGCTATTAAGAACAGCTACCTGAAGTAGTCTCTATATTAGCAAGAAATGAATGTTTGATAGGTTAAGTAACTAAATTGAAGGTTGTTTATAATGTAGCATCCCTTATTTTATTCTAATAAATATGGGATGAATGTTTAACTTTAGAAAAAGCAAATTTTTACAATAATAATAATGAAAAAGGGACATGAGTATAGATTAGTGATTCAAAGAGATTAGAGAATATTATGAACAATTTATACCAATAGATGAGAATACCTATGTAAACTGAAGAATTCCTTAGAGAAAAATAACCACCAAAACAAACTCAAGAAGAAAAATAAAATTGCAATTAAAAAAAAAACATTATAACAATTAAGTCCAAAGTTAAATATCTACCAAACTAAAAAAAAAACAAAAAAAGAATTCAGACAGTTTTACCAATGAGTTCTTCCAACCATTTAAAGAAGAAATAATATGAGACTAGGAGAAAAGAAAGGAGAGCATCACAGTTTATTTGATAAAGTTTTCATAACCTTGATAGTAGATCTAGAAAATGACAGACTTAGAACCGTAAGAAATTGGACCAACAGTTCAATCTACATCAATCTACATCAAACAATTTGATGAACCTCGGTGCAAACACAAGTCAACAATGTAGCAAATATTTCTATTAATATCTATATCTGATCCTATAACCTGTCTCCTAGGTCCCCCATTTAAGACAAGGCACTATTTTCCCAGCTATCAGGAGTGTTAGCTTTTGACAATTCACAGCTGAATTTTTGGGCAATGGATAATGCTTCCCTCAAGTTATGTGCCCTCACTCTGTAGTCGGCCCATATCCAATGGCTGGTCTGTGCTGGGGTGCAGGGCCCTAGTGGAGACAACTCTGAAAGGCCATCTCAGTTCCAGTTCTGTTCATGGTCAGCTTTGAGGGCGGAAGATGAATGAGAGGAATGCAATTAGACTGTCATTACAAAGCTTTCAACTATATTTTTTAAATTCTATTTCTTAAATAAAGTGGCCCGTCCGCAAATGTTCATTATATTATATTATCCTTTGTGTTTTTGAAAAACATTTAATAATTAATTAATTTGTCAATTAAAAATGTTTAAAAATGAATTGATATAAGAGCCTGTGAAATAGATCTGAGTTCAAATTCTGCATCTCCATCTTTTTTTCCTCAACAAATTATATCTCATTGAGCCCCAGTCTCCTTACCCATCATATAAGAATGGGAATCTCACTGTGCCTATTAATAGAATCTGTCATGGTACCTAGATCTTTAAAGATGCTCAATAAATGTTAAGTTAAAAATAAAGTTTTGGAGAAGAGGTCAGTATAATACAGTGTTCAGTTAATAGGTGTACAAATTGAACCATCTGGTGTGCAATTTAAATCAGAAAAGTTTACTGAGAGATAAGAGCGCTGAAATAAGTTTTGAAAGCTTCAGTAAAGAGTAATAAGTTATGAATTGTAACTCAAAGGGTGAGGATAGGAGTAGTGGTCTCCTCTGGAGATTTTCTAGGGAAATGTGTGGCTAGAAAAATCAAAATTGCCATTTGGATGAGATGGCAGCAGAACATCTGTATAAAGGCATGAGCTTCCAAGAGTTCAATTTATAATTAAGACAGCTTTGCAGAATGGGTACAAGGATCAGTTGAGAGAAAAATGGTCTGTTGAGAGTAGAAAACAACGGGCTAGCACAGCCATATTGGGGGCAGGAGTTTGCACACAGAAAGATAAGTCTGGAGAACCAGGGGGACAGAGGTGAAGGATGGAAGGAGGGTTTAGGGATGTGTTAGTGCTGAGAGAGTGGTAGGCTCTGACAGCAAGGGAGTGTTGGCCTTGCACCCTTTTTTCCCCAGAACTTTGGCTGGAAATTTCCTTTCTTAACTTGCTTACTCTGTTAGGACAACACAGACATTCTAAGTTGAAAAAACTTCATCCAGTTATGTTAGGTACCTTCTACTCTAACTTTCTGGAATATTTAAAAAGGAGAAACTTATTCTGTCAAATATTCTTCAGGACACTGATATGGCATCCTTGAACCAGACAGAGCTCTCTTTAGGCTAGATACAGATCTTGTCACCCAGATTACACAGTAGAATCACTTGGATGCTTCAAAAATACCTGTGCCAGGGCCTTCACCCTCAGATCTTCTCAAATACTTTGGTCTAGAGTGAAGCCCAGAGTTATATCTTGAAAATTTGGCAGGCGATTCTAATTAGTAGCCAAAGTAGGGAGACACAAAATTTCTCAAATCATGGTCCACCTGCATATAGCTTTCCAGGCCTGATCCCAAAACCATCAAGTCAAAATCTTGAAATCTGGTGGCGGAATCTTGGACTTACAGTATTCTTATATGCTCTTCAACTGATTCTCATGGAGCATTACGATGTGGTAGAGAACCATTGCCTTCAGACTGAACTATCCAGTTAATTCAGAAAAAAAAAAATATTTTGGTCCTAACCCTTAAAAATTTAGATGGATTAAGGAGTAATCAGAATGAAGTCCAACATCATTTCATTTGAATCCCACCCATCAAGTTCCACAAGTTCAAGAAGCTCCTTTGGAAGTTAGCATGGTCGGCATTCTCTGCAATCAAACTGAATGTGTGGCGCTGGGAGAATCTGTCTACAAGAGATCCTGCAGCTTGCAATAAAAGGCTCCAATTGGCATCTTATTTTCGAAATGCTTTTCTCAGACAAACATTTGACTTCACACTAAACCTTTACTGTTGATCACACACACACACACACACACACACACACACACACACACACACACACCCTCTGCTTTGTGGCTTGGCTGCCTAATAGAGCCTCTCTTCGCTCCAGACAATTTGCTACATCCTAAAGAGTAAGACTTCTGAAACACACACATGACAAAAGCAATCACCATTCCCTTAGGAGTCTTTGGAAATGAATGTTCAACTAGCAAGACAAGACTTGTCTTCACCAAAATAACATACTCTCTCAATAAACTTCAACCTAAAAATAGAATCACTGAGTGACTTGTTACACTTTGTAATGACAAATGTCAATTTAACAATAGAATCATTGAAAAATTTTTAATAATTTTAAGCTTTATTTTAACAATAGTTCATGTAGAAAGCAATTCCAATATTACTGCTATTTGGAAAATGAAGAATGTGAAGCTCAGAGAGGTAAACTAATTTAACCCCATGTGCTCACACACTTGTATAGCTGAGCCTTGAATCCAGTTCATATTAAAACCAAAGCCTGGGCTCTTTCTACAATACTATAACACACTATTCTCTGAGTTAAAGAGGATTAGGTACTGAAACTCAATTATTGAGTTTCTTTGTAAAAATCTTCAAGGAGCTTGAGTTATCCTGTCTCCTATCTATAAATATGCAAATATGTCTAGACAAAGAATTAGAAATGGAGAACTCTCAGGGCACATCCCAAGTAAAGACTAACTTTATTGGGAAAACTTAGGTTATGTATGCATTTAGAAAGCATGTGGTAGTCAGTACTATTATTAATATTAACCAAATATTTATACTTCTCCTTCTCTGGCACATAATTAGATTTCCCTTTTTTTACTTCCCAGGATTTGTTTGTATCTGTGTGAATTGCTTTGGCCAATTAAACACAGGACAAAGTTTTGAGAACAGTACAGAATTTGATACATGCTTATTTTCCCTTTGTCATAATAAGGGCCATTTACGATGGTAGCTGCTTTATCAATCTGGGTTCAGGAGTGAGAAACATGGAACAGAGCCCACAGAAAATCACCACAAACACATAGCATTAGCATAAAATCATCCTTCATTGTCACAAGTTCCAAAATTATGGAAGGTTTTTTGGTTGTTGTTGTTACAACAGTATAAACTAGCCTATCCTGACTGCTATAGAAATTGGTCTTTATGTAGGTCAGTGGAACAGAATACAGAACCCAGAAATAAACCCACACCTATATAGTCAATTAATATCTGACAAAGGAGGCAAGACCATACAGTGGGGTAAAGACAGTCTATTCAATAAATGGTGTTAGAAAAATTGGACAAATGCATGCAAAAAAAAAAAACAAAAAAACAACTAGACCACATTCTTACACCATACACAATAGTAAAGTCAAAGTGGATTAAAGACTTAAATGTAAGACTGGAAACTATTAAACTTTGAGAAGGAAACATAGGCAGTAAATTCTATTTTTCCTAGCAGTTTTTTTCTGACATATCTCCTCAGGCAAGGGAAGCAAATAACAAAATAAAAAATCAAACTAAATCAAACTAAAAAGATTTTGCACTGCACAGGAAACCATCAACAAAACAAAAAGACAACTCACTAAATGGATGAAGCTCTTTGCCAATGATACGTCCCATAAGGAGTTAATATCCTTATGAGTTTATAAACAACTTTACAACTCAACACCAAAAACTCCAAACAATCCAATTAAAAAGTTAGCAGAGTACCTGAATAGACTTTTCTCCAAAGAAGTTATACAAATGGCCAATAGGCATATGAAAAGATGTTCAATGTCACTAATCATCAGAAAAATACAAATTAAAAGCACAAAAAAATATCATCTCACACCTGTCAGGATGGCTATCATTAATAAATAACAAACAATAAGTGTTGGTGAGGATGTGAAGAAAAGGGAATCCTCGTGCACTGTTGGTGGGAATGCAGGCTGGTGCAGCCACTGTGGAAAACAGTATGGAGGGCCCTCAAATAATTAATAACCGAAATGCCTCATGACCCCATGATTCCAATTCTGGGTATATATCTGAAGAAATGCAAAACCCTAAATCAAAATAATATATAAACCCCTATGTTCATTGCAGCATTATTTACAGTAGTCACAATATGGAAGAAACCCAAATACCTATCAATAGACAAGTGGATAAAATAGACAATAGACAAGTGGATAAAAAAGTGATGATATATAGGTATATACAATGAAATATTACTCAGCCATAAAAAGGAATGAAATCTTACCATTCGTGACAGCATGGATGATTCTAGAGGATATTATGCTAAGTGAAATAATTCACTTAGAATTATTTCTAATTCTCACATAATTATTTTCTCATAGAGAAAGGCAAATACCATATGATTTCACTTATGTGTGGAATCTAAAGAAAAAATAAATGAACAAACAAAACAGAAATAAACTCATAGATAAAAAGATCAGACTGATGGTTGCCAGGGAAGGGGGAGTTGGGGGGATTGGGTGAAAAATGTAAAGTGATTAATAAATAACAATTGATAGCTACAAAACAGTAATGAGGATTTAAAGTATAGTATAGGGAATATAGTCAATAATATTATAATAACTATATATGGTGCCAGGTAGGTGTTTGAAATATTAGAGGGATCACTGTGTAAAGTATATGATTACCTAACCACTATGCTGCACACCTGAAACTAATACAAAATAATATTAAATGTAAACTGTAATTAAAAAATAAAATAAAAACAGAACAATTTTACCATAGGCTAATTGCTATAAACAAAAATTAAGTTCTTATGGTATATTTCTGGTCGGAAAAATGAAGCTTTTAAATAAAGTCCCAAAGTATTTCTACTGTTAAACATTAAAATAAATGTGAGCTATACATACATTTAAGAAAAAATAATAAAGACAAAAAAAATTTTGAAAAGAAATTCATGTCTAGTAGTGACTTCTACATAACAACACCAAAAACAACAACTATAACTCAATGTAGGCATTTCCTAGTGCTCATTTGGTTGGTGGTATGAAAACTGGTATCAAAAGCTGGAGAGACAGTTTTCCATCTTATTCAGTGGCAAACATTTGGTAAAGATGTTATCTTCAGTAACTGGAGGATGACATTAGAAAATGGGACATTAGTTCTGAACAATCACGTGAAAGAAATGACCTCTGAAAACAATTGCCCAGTTTGCAAAAAGAAATAAAATGTTATAGAAAGAATTATAAAATTCAGAGATTTGTAGGTTTGGGAGAGGCAGCTGCTTCTTAACCCCAAGCAAAACATAAAATGAAAAAGGCTTTTTAATAATAAAGATTGGTTAGAATTCAGCATTACAAAGATCAAATTGAAAGTATGATTGGACTCAGATGTCTCACGATAAGGCTGTGGTACACAGTAAGTCCCAAATTGACTCAGAGAAGAGATGGCAGAAATGGCTGTCATTGAAGCCTATTGTACTTAACATACCAACAAATAAATTAAAAATGCAAGAGCGAGATTCATGGGGTTGAGAAAACAAATACACATAAACCACACACAAACATATACACATAATTTAGGAAGTACAACTAGAAAAATAATACTTACTGGAATATAATAGGTAAACCTAGGGCGACAGCTAATTATATGTGTTCATTTAACTGTGCCACAATATGCCCAGATATTTGGTGTTTTTGAACGAGCTCAACATTTAAATCAGTAGATTGTGTAAAGCAGATTGACCTTCCTAATGTGGGTGGTCCTCATCCAATCATTTCAAGGTTTGAATAAAACAAAAAGCGAATAGATCCTCTAGTAAGAGGGAACTTCCTGTGTCTTACTACCTTGAGTTGGGACATTGGTCTTTTCCGGCCTTCAGACTTAAACTAAAATATTATTTCCTTTTGGTTCCTGAGCCTGTTGGCTTTGGGGCTGGAACTTACACCATTGGTTTACCTGGTTCTCAGGCCTTTGGACTCAGACTATGACTAATCATTGGTTCTCCTGGCTCTTTAGTGTGCTATTTGCAGATCCTGGGATTTCTCAGCCTCCATAACTGCATAAGGCAATTCCTTGTAATAAACCTCTCTTCTCTCTCTCTCCATATATAATAATATTAATAATCATAGTAATATATTTATAATCTCCATTCCATTGGTTCTGTTCCTATGGAAAACCTTGACTACTATACCTAGTAATTTTTTTATGGGTGTTACGCTGCCAAAGAAACTTTCAGAATGTACTAAACAATCTATGATGATATAAATATTAATCTAATCCCTGGTCCCTGAAACTTTTTGTGATCAGGAAGTTATTTTAGAAAACTCCTCAACCCCAGAGAAGGTATATTCTCCAATTCCTACTTTGGATGTGGATAAAGATAATTGGTGAGGAATATCCTTTCAGAAGGCAGACCAAGGGCCAAAGAGAATAAGAGCCTTACTTCCAAGAAGGGGAATCAGTGTCTAATGAAAGAACATCCCCACCCCCCAATGAACGTTATCCTTGCAAATGTTTGCCCTTGTGAAATTTCAGCATATCTGTAAATCGGTTTCTGCTGCTCAACTTCTGTTCTTCATTCTGAATAGGAGTGTTCATTTCAGTTTCTCCACCTGTGTCTCTCAGTGTATGTTGATGTGTGGAAGGAAAAGATAACTTCTTAGCTTATAGATCTTCAGATCACCAGAAGACACATCTGGGCCTAAGATAGAGACTCCACATGTCACAAAGAGAATGTGGACCTTAAGCTTGATACTTGGACCAGATGGAATTTTTGGGCTGTCTCCCTTAGTGATAAAGAGTTATTATTTTCTGTTTAAAATGAGCAAGAACTAAATATCTGGTGACATGAGAGGAATCTGTGAATGGTCATGATTGCTCATCACCTATTATTTCTGGCTATTCACCTTCTGATACATGGTAGAATAGTATTTCTCGTGGTATGCCCATGAGAACCAAATGGAAGTGTGTGTCACTTCTGAATATCCTTAAGAGACAGGGTGTGATTTGTCACATTTTCTTTCCTCTATTCAGCAACAGGAAGCATTATAAATAGTGACTGTTTCATCAACCTGGATCCTGCAGTAAGGTGCCACAGAGCAACTCTCCATGCTGATCTCTTATAGGTACACTATATTTTAAGTCACTAATATTTGAGAGTTGTTTGTTACTGCAACATAACTTAGACTGTGCTGACTGCTTCACAGAACATGGACCACTTCATTAATGGTGGTCTGCAACTAGCTGCTTCACCCTTTACACTACCTACCTGGTCCTATAAGGCATTAAGTTTGCAATATCTGAAGACAGTTTCTAAAGTTTCTAGCATTAAAATTCTGTGTTTGTCACTTAGTTTCTCTCCCTCTGAGAATATATTTAAATTGAATTTGGACCCTTTAGCAGAACATTTACAAAATCTAGACTAAAGAATTCTAGATTGAGCTTTAAGTTCATTATTTAGCAGCCATATCAACTTTGAAGAGTAGTTTATCTTCTTCTTAGCCTAGAGTAAGTTGTCTATCAAAAAAGAAGATGAAATACCAACCATTTCTGACAGTAAAACTAATAAGTAAATAATATACATGAAAGCATTTTACCAAATGAAAAGCAATGGGTTATAGTTGTCTCAGTAATAATTACTTCCCACATTCCAAAGTCATATATATATATATATATACACACATCAGAAAGCCAGTAAAACAAGTTCTATGTATACATCACCACAGTTAAAACAAAGTTGGTACTTACTCCATCCTCAGTGGAATTTACTTCCTACTGACTTTTATATATCTGAAGACCACTTCTCAGAAATACGTTATAAACAAAGTTATAGCCTTAATCCATAGCCAGCAAAGCAATTAAATATATGAAATCACCATTTTAATTTATCTGTTTTTTAAGTTACTTTTACCTAAGTGCATTGCCAAGTAACACATATACATGAAAGACTTTTTTCCTATATACTAATAACTTTGTTTATTGGTCTATCATAACACTTAACACAATGCATCTACATTTCAGTTCATTTTCTATCTTCTACATTAAATTGAACTCTTTGAGGAGCTATATCTATATGTTTTTGCACTTATCAGATACTTGCTCATAAAAGATGCTCAATTAATTGTTGGATTTAGCATATTTAGGATGAAAGAAGCTGAGGAAATTAGCTAAAGAATGTATATGCATGACACATAGACACAGACAACAGTGTGGTGACAGCCAGAGGGAAGGGGGAAAGAGGGCTGAGCATACGTGGGCAAAGGGGGAAGGGAATGGGGACATCTGTAATAGCGTCAAAAGTAAAATTTTTTAAAATCAAAGTAGCATATTTAAATTAAATTGGCACATTTAAACTTAATTCAGATTAAAACTCCATAATAATAAAATAATATACATACAACTTCTAATATACAGGGCCTGGCACAAGTAATGCCCCTTGTTTATTATAAGATTTCTTATTACAAAATCATAAGAATGTAATTCCGTAACATAATGTCACACTCAAGTATACCATTTGACGTTTTATGTGAAATGTTCAAATTAAAACTATAAATTATTACACTCATATTATTACCCTACCAACCACACTCAAGCAGATGTTACTTCTGCTGGACCCTGTTTATTATTTGCAACCAAGCACATATTGAGCTTATCAGAATGTGTTTATAAATTTAGCATAGTTCTATGTTACTTCATTAATGTCTCCTAGCCTATAAACTTTTAGTGTGGAAAAGCACAAGCTCTGTAATTTGCTAGCTGGGAGGTATGTACACCCATTCAGCTTCGGGGAGTCTCACCTTCCTTATCTGCACAATTGAGATGGTAGTACCCACCTCATTGCCCTGCTGTGGGGTTAACTGAACAGTGGACAGAATGTTTTCAGTGCATTATGGTCACCCAAATGTCGCTCCTTACCTGGATTCACGAAGATGACCAACTTTCACAACACTGTTTATTTCTCTAGGTATAGACTGGAACTGTTACCAAACAGCAAGTTGGGGTTCTGCTGCCTGCCACCGCCCTCTAGGCAAAAATTCCAGAGGCAAAAATTTGGTGATAAAGAAGTCTTTATTCAAAAGCAGTTACTAAAGCTTATCAAGTCACAGCTTTAATCACTTAAGCCTATCAGTTAAGCTAAACTCTAACACCTGAGTTCTCCTATCTTTATCCTGTTATAGTTATCTTGTTTCTGGAGGGTTAGTTCACAAACTAAAAACATAATATACTTGAAAAACTACGCAGTTATGGAAAAATGGCAGGCTTCTGCCTCAGAGCCCGTTCCCTCCAGATCACTCAAAGAATAAACTTGCCGCCCTCTGCCAGGCCAACCTGATCCTAGGCTATGCCCGGAATTCCTTCTCATACAAAATATTGTCCTTAGGGAAATGCAGGCAGCTGCAGCACGATCATCCAGGCATCCTCGAGGAAGGAGGGACCCGGGAGCGAGTCTCACCAGAGCCAGAGCCGGAGCCAGAGCCAGAGCCAGAGCCAGAGCGAGAACCAGTTCAGGAGCAAGAGAGCAATCTCTGAGCCCGAGGGCCAGCCTTTTTTTATTTCCATTGGCGCTGGAGGCATTCAACTTCTTGGCCAGTCCCATCCTGGACGGCTCACAGTCGTTTTGGCAACCTCCTCCTATGACCCCTTCCTACTTGTCTCTGTTGATCTGAGTTATCTTAATCAGATCTCTCTGTATCAGAACTTTTCCTCTTTTGATCCAATATACTTTAAATTGTAAAAATGAAGTTTAAAAATGCAGATAGCACTGCCTTCTTTTCCAGTTTATGAATTAACAAGAAGGCTGAGTTGAGTAGAATTCAATATTTCATATATCCTATATTGCCTTCACTGAAGTAGCCATTGAAATTTAAAAAATTTTCTGTCTTTACAGTGGCAAGCAATAGATATTACTTTACATATAGCATATTATGATAGTTTTGCATATAAATATATATGCTAACATACATAATTATATTTATGGTAAAATGTTATATAAATATAAGTTGAATTGTAAAACATTATATTTCATTTTTGTTACTTAAGAATATATGCTAGCCTGCATATATTTCCTTCTTTATTGGTCAATATAAGTAAAAGTCCTTGCTTTTGGTTATATTAACAAATATTATTCATTAACCAGTTGAATTGGAGGCTCCCCTTCTTATGACCATGATCTGCTTCAGTTATATTTGATAAATAAAATTTTAAAAGTCATTTAATTTTTGAGTATATGTTATTGACTATGCTATTACAGTTGTTCTATTTTTTTCTCCCCTTTCTCCCCCTCCTCCCTGTACTCCCCCTCCCTCTAGTATTCCCCCGGTCTTAGTTTATGTCCATGGATGATACATGTAAGTTCTTTGGTTTCTCCATTTCCTGTACTTAACCTCCCCTTGTCTCTTTTGTACCTATCAATTATGCTTCTTATTCCCTGTACCTTTTTCCCCCGTTCTCCCCCCACCCCCTCCCCTCTGGTAACCCTCCATGTGATTTTGGCAATTCTGTTGCTGTTCTAGTTGTTTGCTTAGTTTGTTTTTGTTTTTCTTAGGTTCAGTTGTTGATAGCTGTGAGTTTGTTGTCATTTTACTGTTAATACTTTTGATCTTCTTTTTTTTAGATAAGTCCCTTTAACGTCATATAATAAGGGCTTGGTGATGATGAATTCCTTTGACTTTACTGTATCTGGGAAGCCCTATATCTGCCCTTCCATTCTAAATGATAGCTTTGCTGGATAGAGTAATCTAAGTTGTAGGTTCTTGTATTTCATGACCTTGAATACTTCTTTCCAGCCCCTCTTTCCTGTAAGGTTTCCTTTGAGAAATCAGCTGATAGTCTTATGGGAGCTCCTTTGTAGGTAACTGTCTCCTTTTCTCTTGCTGCTTTTAAGAGTCTCTCCTTATCTTTAATCTTTGGTAATTTAATTATGACATGTCTTGATGTGTTTTTCCTTGGATCCAAACTTTTTGAGACTCTGAGCATCCTGGACTTTCATGTCTAGGTCCTTTGCCAGACTGGGGACATTTTCCTTCATTAGTTTTTCAAATAAGTTTTCAATTTCTTGACCTTCCTCTTCTCCTTCTGGCACCTCTACGATTTGGATGTTGGAATGTTTAATGTTGTCCCAGAGGTTCCTAAGCCTCTCCTCATTTTTTTTGAAATCTTGTTTCTTCATTCTGTTCTGGTTGAATGTTTATTTCTTCCTGCTGTTTCAAATCGTTGATTCGAGTCCCAGTTTCCTTCCTTTCACTGTTGGTTCCCTATATATTTTTCTTTATTTCAGTTTGCATAGCCTTCACTTCTTCCTTAATTTTGCTAACATACTCAGTCATTTCTGTGAGCATCCTGATTACCAGTGTTTTGAACTCTGCATCTGATTTGTTGATAGGTTGGCTATCTCCTTGTTGCTTAGTTCTTTTTCTGGAGTTTTGATCTGTTTTTTCATTTGGATCATATTTATTTGTCTCGGCACACCTGTTATATTGTAAGGGGCAGAACCTTAGGTATTCATCAGGGCAGGACAACCCACAGCCCCATGTTGTGGTGCTATATGTGGGGGAGGGGTCAGAGAGGGAAAAACATTGCTTGCTTGGTCTCACCACACTTTCAGTCACTTCCCACAAGCCAATTGAACCCTTTCAGGTGCTGATTCCCAGGTGGGTGGGCTTGTGTACATTTTAGGATCCTGTGGGTCCCTCTAACAGACTCTCCTGTAAGACTGGGAATTTCTCTTGTCACTGCAACCCCCACAGATCTTTATAGCCAGAGGTTTTGAGGCTTTAGTTTCCTATGCTGGAACCATGGTTGCATGGTCTGTCTCGCTCCTCAGTTGTTCTTCCCGGCTTATCTACTCAAATGTGGGGACTGCCCAGTCTGCCAGCTGCTGTGTCACTTGCCTTGGTCCTCACAGCCCTGGCTTCCCATCTCTGCCCCTCCTACCAGTCTAGATGAATGTTTCTTTAACTCCTTGGTTGTTGGACTTCCATACAGTTAGATTTTCTGGCTGTTTTGGTAGCTTATTGTTTTTAAATTAGTTGTTACCCTTTTTTTGGTTGTGTGGGGAAGCAAAGCATATCTACCTACACCTCCATATTGGACAGAAGCCCATTTATTTAATTTTTTGATGATGCTTTAAAAACAATATCAAATAAATTACCATTTTAAATGTGTACTTGGCACATCCAATGACTTCTGCATCCCATCTGAGTTGTGAAGAATATATATTAAGGTTATGTAAAACAACAAAAATGTAATTTCCTGAGGAAGAAATTTATTTCCTGTGTTTTTGCCTGACTAGTACTTTAAATCAACTCAATTTAAATCAAAATCAGTTGCCACATATCCTTAAATCTAGGAATAAATATTCCATAGTGTACAGAGTGATGCTGATTAAAATCACTTTTGTTCTTTGGCTCCAACTTCTCTGAAAACTTGTCAACTTCTTTTTGTTCATTTTTAATCTCACTCCATATCATCAGATAGTGGGACTTGGTTCCCAATAAGCCAGATTTATAAATAAAATCAACTCACATCTTTACATACTAACCCCTTATTTTAATAAACATTCTTTCTTCATAACTAAGTAGCATGCTAGCATTCTTTAAGTACTGAAGATACATAAGCCCTACCTGAGCATGTTCATGTTAACTCAAGGTCAACCTTGATAAATGCTCACATTCATCCTCTACAGAATTACTACGCAGGAACTATTAAGATATGTGCAGTCCTGCTTGCCTTTATGCTAAATAATCCCAAATTGTTGAGTGTTTGTAATTCTATTACTAATTTCATTGTTTTTTACTTTAATATCAGTAATTCTATCCATGTATCATCAGTTTATACATATTTTAGTCATAGTTAACAATCAGTATGTTTACTATGGTGAAAGAAAATGGGCAACTGAGTGAAGAAATACTGAATGATTTTTTTCAAAAATTTCAACTCACAAATTATTTGCCAGATTGTCAAAGAAGCTAGAGCCGTAATATTATTATAGTGACTTAGGATGACTTTTCCTTGTTCTTATAAGGAGTTGAAGTTGATTAATTTTTGCCTTTTTTCTCCTATGGTAAAATGCACCTAGCATAAAATTTGCTATTTTAACCATTTTGAGTATAAAGTTCAGTAATATTAAGTGTATTCACATTGTTGTGCCATCATCACACTATTCATTTTTATAATATTTTCATCATTCTAAATTGAAGCTCTATACTCGTTAAACAGTGTCTCCTCACTACCCACTTCTCTTAGTACTTGGTAATCATTATTCTACCTCTGTCTCTATGAATTTGACTAATCTAGGTGCCTCATTTGAGTGAGGACAAAAATGCTTATTTCTTTTAGCATAAGGTTTTAGAGCTTTACCCATATTATAGCATGTATCAGAGTTTTATTCATTTCTGAAGATTAACTAATATTGCATTGCATGTATATATCACATTTTGCTCAACCATTCACTCATCGATGTGTGTCTGGGTTGTTTCCACCTTTTGGCTTTTGTGAACAATGCTACTAGTCATATTGTTGTACAGGTATGTGTTTGAGTCTCTGCTTTCAGTATTTTCAGGTAAATGCACCAAAATAAAATTTGTGGATCATAATTTCACCCACCTCCAGTTAAAATTTACTACATATAAAATTAAACTGAGCTATATTTATTTTCTGAATAAATATTGTACCACTCATTGTTTTTAAAAAATTTTATTTATTAATTTTTGGAGAGAGGGGAAGGGAGGGAAAAAGAGAGGGAGAAAATCATCGACTGATTCCCTTTTGCGTCTGCCCTGAACAGGGACCAAACTTGCAACCCAGTCATGTACCCTGACTGGAAATCAAACTGACAGCCTTTAGCTCTGCAGGGTGACATCCAACCAACTGAGCCACACCAGTCAGGGCAGTAGTGCTTACTGTTTTGAGCACCATCCTGGGCATAACAGTATTATCATGTGTCCATGATAAATTTAAATGTATTTGAGAAATTAGATAAAGCTACCTACCAGCACATCCTAGATTGATACATCTATTTGACATTGCAGATGGAGAAACGGAGGCTCAAAAAGTTAGCCTTTCCATTAGTGTTCCTATTGTAAGCCTCCTTTTAAAAGATGAGGAATCCCAGGTCAGATAGAGTTGAGATACTTGGCTAAAATTGCAGGATTCCTAAATCCTGGGTGGTGATCTTCACATTATTATAGTTAAATTTCTGGCAAAAGTAGAGTTTACCTTTTCTCTTGATCCAAGATTAAAAGCAAAAGAAATTATGCCAAAACTAATTTACCTGCTCTGTAACCCAAAGGTCTTTACAAAAATACTAAAAGTTAGAACAAAAGTTGTGACCGTTAACTGACATTTTTTTGCTGACTTAATATTTGTTTAGCATAAGTTTTTCCTGAGATTTTCCTATTAATATTGTGTTTTTAAGTCTCATTGTTTCCCATATAACTTTAAAAATTATTTGTTTATTTATTTATATTGTTGTTCTATTATCTATTACAGTTTTCCCAGTTTTCCCCCATTGCTTTCCTCACCCCTCCCACAGTCAATTCCCACCCTGTTGCCCGTGTCCATGGGTCATTTATACTTGTTCTTTAACTAGACCCATTCCCTTTGTTACCCCCTTATCCCTTTCCCCATTCCATTCTGGTCACTGTCAGTCTGTTTCTTGTTTGCTTTGGTACTGTTTTGCTCATTTGTTTGTTTTGTTCATTAGGTTCTGCTTATAGGTGAGATCATATGGTATTTGTCTTTCACCACCTGGCTTATTTCACTTAGCATAAACTCTCCATTTCCATCCATGCTGTCGCAAAAGGTCGGAGTTCCTTCCTCATTTCTGTGGAGTAGTATCCCATTGTGTAAATGTACCACAGCACAGTTTTTTGATCCACTCATTTACTCATGGGCACTTAGGCTGTTTCCAGCACTTGGCTATTGTAAATAATGCTGCTATGAACATAGGGGTGCATAGCTTCTTTGGAATTGGTGTTTCAGGATTCTTAGGGTATAATCCCAGCAGTGGAATTACTCGGTCAAAAGGCAGTTCCATTTTTAGTTTTTTGAGAAAATTCCATACTGTTTTCCACAGTGGCTGCACCAGTATGCATTCCTACCAACAGTACACTAAGATTTCCGTTTCTCTATGTAATTTTTAATTTAACCAAGTAAATTAAGAGGATAAAGCTGAGAGTACGAAGCTCCAAATGTGATCCTTTATTTTTAACAATTAATAAAAAATCTTTAATATCAAATATACACTCAATATTCACAATTTCAACTATTTCAAAAATGTAATTATTATTTATTTCTTTAGTTTTCTGTTTGGATATGAAGACAAGTAACATTTATACATTGTTATTACTTGTTGTCATTTAAGTCTATTAAATCCATACTTTCTTTCAATGCTTTTTATTTTTCCTTGCAATTTATTTGCTGAAAATTGTATTGCCTAATAAAATATTCTACAGTCTGCAATTTTTTAACTTTATTATTATTGTTAATACTCTTACAGATGTCCCAGCCCCCCACCCCCTTTTTGCACAGCTCTACCCAGACCCCACACAGCCTTCCTTCTGGTCATCATCACACTGTTGTCTATGTCTATGTGCCATGCATATATATTCTTTGGTTAATCTCATTTATAACTTAAAAATCTTGAAGTCTGGCCATGTCTCCTGAACTCCAAATATTTATCTTTGAGACAACCTTTCTTCAACCAGCAATATAGAGTCAAGTTTTAATTTGGCAGAAAACCAAACTCTGCCAGGTGACTTTGATCCCTGAATGACTGACTGCCTTTAAAAGGTTCATGTTTTATTAGAGTGTGTGATTGAAACATGAATGCAAATGTTAAAATCATGGCCAGGGAGGCCATCTGAATATATGATCTCTCCAGAGAGGACTGATTTGGGGTCTATTAAAATGAAATTCTGCTGAGCTATAATGTAGGGCAGTGGTGTCATGAACCGTGTCACAGAGCATTTCCATATGCCTCGCAACACTGTGTACATGAGGGGTTTCTTTGGCAGATATGTGCCAGCCTATCTGCCTACAGAGGCTGCTCCTGTCCACAGAGCTATCTCCACGCAGCTTTTAACAAATAACCTTTTGTCTCTACCTATAGCCTTCCTGGTCTCCAGACTGGATATATTATTTTTCCTCTGTCTTCTCATTGTGCCCTGTAAGTATCTTTGTCATAATTTTTATCATGCTTGGGTGCAAATGTTAACTTTCTTGTATGTCATACTAGGGAGATTATGAGTTCCTTAAGAATGAGAAATGATTTTCATGTGCTTTAATATCCTCACTGCCTAACATAATAGAAGGTACTCAATAGTTGGTGAATAAATGAGAAAAAATTGTGGGCAAAATGCATGAAGTTATTTGCTTAGTTGGTCTTTCATCTGTGCATGTCTCTATCATGGTACATTGCATATGCCTTCAAAAATAGTTAATGATGTCCCTGTCACCAGCTATGTTGTAAACACTTTCAGGGCAGGAAATGTAAGTAAGGCATTCATCCTGGTGACTCTGGCAGCTCTCCATAGAAGGGGTCAGCACGCATGCATTTGTGGAAGGGCATCATGACCTGCTGCCACCTTCCTCTCCGGCATCGATTTGCATCACTGCTCACCTCTTGTCTATATCAGGTTACACTAAACATCTCTGAGGTGGCTCACTTTTGCTTCTGTTTATTTGCATTTGCTATGCCCTCCTCCACCTGAACACTCCACTCCTCCTCAAATAAATCTCCCAGTACCCACCACAAAGCCTGGCATGTATTAAGTACATATAAATATTTTTGAAAAACTATCATTCAAACTTTTACACAATCTGGCTTCATCCTTCCCAATTGACCCCATTTCCAAATTCAACCTTTATATTCCATAACATTTATAGTTCCTTTGCACCCTTAGCATTCTGTTGGAATGTCCTTCCACTTCCTCCTAATTCTGCTTACATCCCATTCCCTCCAATAAAGCTCCTTGGCTTCATCGGCACCCATTTATTACAGACCCCTGGGAACCTATTATATAAGCCCATGAACCATCTCCTGAGGAAATTCTACCCTGTGTTTCTTGTTAACTGTGGTTTTTGCCTCCTCGATCAGAACATTTGCTGGCTCTACTCTATGGCGCTCCAGTCACACAGCAGTTAGTTCTGGCTGGGCATGACCAGACTCCAGAAATACAACCCAGTATTGCTATGGATGTGTGAAGAGACACAGGAGCATGAAAAGACTCATGAAAATTTGTTTCTGATATTGCAAAAGAAGCATCAAAGTAGTTTTCATGGACAAAAATACCCAGGATTTTTTTATTCAACGTTTTTTACCCTTACTTCATGGTTTTGTGTGGTTTTCACTTTTTGCTTTTTTTTTTTTAAAACACAATATCTTTTATGTGTTTGAGGTCTTTCTGTTTCCAGATCTATCCCTCTAGCCCCAAGTCAGGTTTAAATGAGTTATCTTTGCCTTAAATTTATACTAGATTGAGAAGTAGGAAACCTGAATTCTAATTCTAGAAATGTGTCTCTGAGTAGCTCTGTAACCTTAGGAAGTCATGTATTTTTCTCTGTATCTCCAAAATGAAAGGTGATGTCAGATGATCTTAAATGGACAGGGTCAAGATGGTACACATTTCTCAGCCTTTATTGCCCACTGTCCTCTCTTATATTTATCATTCCATCCAGCTAATGCAATCTTGTTACTACCCCTTGCCAGGTATCCCCCCATCAGGAGAGCCACTGATTGTTTTTTACCAGCTGATGTTTACTTCTCTTGCTCATTGTGACTCAAAATTTGCTCCTTCAAAGCATAGCTAAGTGCCCCACAAGGATGCCACCTCTTTTCCTTTCCATAGTTCTTTTGATAGAATCTTCAAATTCTGGTATTCCTTAGTTCCTTCCAACAGATTCTTTCAAATTCTTGCAAAATCATAATCTCAAATTTTCACCAGGACTTTGCCTTCTAATATATTTATAATCTCTACAGGGTGCAATGAAATTATATCCTAATAGTAAAAACCAGAGTGCCAAAACTCAGGCAAAATGATGAAATTAGCAAAAAAAACCTCTGCTTAAATTTTGTTCAAGAAAGAATATGGACATGGAAAGAACTCTTGCTAACAGAGGACAATGTCATGTTAAGAAGGAAAAAGAACAGATATGTCCAACTCTTATTTTCTTCTGTATTTAAGATGCTGAGCTTTAAACTGCTAAAGAGAGAGCAGCCACCCAACATGTTGTTGAAAAGAAGGTATGAGAGCACCCAACTGCCTTAAATAATAAAGATTTCAAATTAATATCAATGAAATCACAGGATAAAGATAGAAGATTATGCATGTATCTTAAGTTACTGAGAAACCATGCAATATGAGAGAGAGAAAGAGAGAGAGAGAGGTGAGAAGGGGGTGCTGACAGAAACAGGAAATGTAAAGTGGCTATCAGAGTCAAGGGCACACCCAAGAGGCGAAGAAAGGGAGTGAGCAGTGACTAGCACCACACATTTTCTCACTGGTTTGTCCAGATTTGCATTCTGGCTTTCTCACTTTCTGACTGCGTGGCCTCAGGCAAGTTACCTACTTTGGTGCCTGCATTTTCTGAGCTGTAAGATGAACACGGTAATGGTGAACTTTGTTTGGTGATTGTATGCACTAAGTTAATGAATGTTGTCCAGCATGTGGGATAAACACAACAAATGTTGACAGATATTTCTTTTCAACATGTTTCTGTTGCTTGTGGGAGCAGGGTTCCTGTGGTGTCACAAGGAAAGCATTCCAAGAGACCCACAAGGAAGGCTGAGTTCTGGTGATAAAACTTGTTTGTGGCACCAGATGCAAAAATCAAAGGAGTTCCCCAGGGCTTCCAATGTCCCATCGCCCTCCAACCCAAAGTAGAAAAAATCCAATCTTGCCTTCATCAGTCCCAGAAATAGGGCCAGTGTCCACACATTTTGTGGCATATTACCACTTAGTCCTTTTCCTGGCTGTGTTCCGGCAGGCTGACACTGCTCTATTCAGTACCCAGGCTCAGCTTGAAGTCTGTGCAGCCTCTAGGGCCACACAGCTGTTACAGAGACAACATGCGGACAGGCAAAGGCTAGCACGTGTTATCTGGTGGGAGACAGAGACAGACAGAGAGAGAGAGAGAGAGAGAGAGAGAGAGGAAGGGGAGAGGGAGAGTGCGAGGGGAGGGAAAGGGGGAGAGGAAGAAACAGAGGAAGATATTTATCTGTTAAGCTGATTATATTATCTCAGGCTTGGGATGGACCAGGTCCTTTTTTCAAAACAACCAATCAACTTCCCAAACTTTTGAAAAGCTTCTCATTTGCCCACCCCCTAGATCTTCCATTGCTGTGTCTCTTATCCAATCTGACCCCTTTTCCCAGGCTAGATGGACAGGTTTCTATGATCGCCATGGTGGCTCTTACCACCCATGTGCTACCTCCCCCTTTATTGTTCTGTCCCTTCCCCCAGTGATTTTTGAGGAACAGACCAGTGGTTCCCCAGGGAGTGTGCAAAGCTGTAGCTTCCTGATGAAGCAAGTAGGCTTAGGGTCCCTAGTGTGCTATGCTTAATAATGTCTGGCTTTTTCTGCTCTCTTCCCTTATTAATATCTAACTTTCTACACTGACAGTTCTTCAAAGTTCTTGAGCAGGCTAATAAATAGACTGCATTTGACTACTAGGTAGCCACATGGGTTCCTGAGAAAGCATGTTCTCAGTCAAGTCCAATTAAACTATTACCTGTATGCTAGTACACAAGATCACAGACCAGAAGAATCTGCAGTGAGTGTTTCTATTCTGCCAGGCATGAAACGATGCTTCTCACAATGGTCACACAGGCATGGTGGGGAAATAGGGGGGGAGCATGAAAGTCCATTACAATGAGATGTGGAGATAAATAGAACAAATTAACCAAAGCTTATTGATTAATATATTACTATCGAGCTGCTGGAAAATCTTTATGTAGGACATAGGACTCTGTTCTCAGTCTCATTCTGCTCAAAATTTTCACCTATGACCTATATGGAAATATAGAAGACAAGGTAATTAATTCTATATTTTCCTTCCAAAGGTGAAAGTTTCCAGATAATGGAAAACAGCTCAAAGATTTTGATTAACTGTAATGTTAGGTCAATATGAAGATAGTTTTAGGGGTTAAATGTAAAATTCTACATTTAGATTGAAAGATGTGAGAGGTATAGGTTGGCAACACTTCTTGTTTCTAAATAGCCTAAAGTCTAATATTAGGTAAGGAGATGACATATCTTTGGGGCACTAATAGAAAGATATCCTCCAGACAAAGAAAGGGAAAACTTTCTTTGTTCTTCAGATATGGTTAAAATATATCTGGAGAAGAAACAGGACCTAACCTGTACAGCACTTGTTATGTGCCACACATCGTTTTGCCCACTGTACATATGTTGATAGACTTAAGTCTGTGTCAGGTTCTTCACGTAACATTTTAAAATAGAGGATGAAAAACTAGACAGAGTCCAGAGGAAGTAACCAGATTGGTAAGGAGCTAGGATGCCTCTCAGGGAAGTAAACATGAAAAAGATAAACATCTTTAATTTAATTTCAAATACTACCCTGGACAGGAGAGCTCGAATAAAGGGATGAATGTAACAGTGAGGTCTGATTTAAAGAACACCTCTTAGCCAGACTAGAGGGAGCTCTCTGACCCCAGGAGGGCCCGTGTCAAGCTGGAGACTGTCGGCGACAAAGCGTGTGAGATAGACTGTGCCCAAGTCAGGCCAGATGGCTTCTGGGTCTCCTTCGATGCTACTTCCTGTGACTCACTATTAACAAATGATTTAATAACTATTTTTAAATTATAAAAGAAGATTATGTGATTTCTGACATTCTATCTAAGCCATTAAATCTGTTTTCACACTCCAATACTTCACTAGGTTCCCAAACCACCAATATGCTGTTAAGATAAATCATGATTTTAGATGAAAGAGAAGTAAAGTAATGACCTAAACCGGTATAATATTCAGGAAAATGTACACTGGTAACCACTTTTTTTCCTTCAAACCCAAGAAGAAAAGAGGCTTCAGTCCTCACTCTGTCCCTTATCTGATCCCACAAATACTCTGTCCGTGGGAACTGAAACATGCAGCTACACCGTCGTTCCTTCTCTGGGCTTTCCCGTCTTTCATCTTCACAGAGGTGTATTACTGAAGGAAGGCGATTATAAGCCATCAAGTGCTCCTAGAATATCAAAATATGGGTCCCCTTAAAAGCTCTTTTCTCTCTTAAAGGGTACAACTCACAGATTGTTTTTTTGAGGTATGGCTCCTCTACAAACTTTTCTTTTCACTCACCATTTTCTTACAAGCCCAGGATAAAGCCCTATGTTTTCAACTGGCTTCTCGTACATCTCTGCTGTTATCTGTCACTTCACACTGCAGATGAAAATGTTTGCTTCCAATATCTTTTTAAGATAAATATGCTGCCTAAACTGTACCTGTTCCAAAAAACTGTTAATAATTCTTCACTGTACCTGTTTTCCTTCAAAAGCAAATGGCTGTTGCAACCAATGAAAACCAGATTCTATTCAGAAAGAAGCAGCTGCACCTCTTCTGGAAGATTTTATTACCCTTTGGCATGGAGACAGGCCTTGGTTTATTGGCCTAAGATGATTTTCAGCAGAACTGTGTCTGCATAACTGCAGAAATCATTAAGCTCACGTTGGGGCTATCTGTCCCCCTGTCAGGGAATGGAGAAAAGTCCATGGTGCAATTTAACTTAGGAAATGCTGACACTGAGTCTTGGGGATTGTAGATAGGAGACATCAAGATTGTGAGAGTCATTTTTCCTCCACTGAGTTATTGTCACCCATTATGAATTTGGGCCAGATTCCGAAGGGAGCAAAGTACATCGAATTCAGACAGAAGCCACAGCTGCCAAAAGATACTGTGTTCAAGAAATTAGAGGAAACAAGATAACATGGTTGTTATTTGCCATCCTTTCCAGGCCTGTAAGAGGGTTGGCTGTGGGTCAGGCTGCCTCAGTTTAATTTCTGTGTAGGAATTAAGCCCCAAGCTCCATGATACTATCATCTGTGCTGTGTCCACCACATCAAGCTGCCTGCTTCTACACCCTTATGCTTACTTGGGAACCCAGAACATCTTAAGTATAATAAATAAAGAGGCCAAGATGTTGCATGGCCTGTTGAAAAGATGCTGGTCTAATTCAAACCTCCTAACTCTACCACTGATGATAATTTTTGTGGCCTTAGGCAAGTTACTTTGGCTTTTGAGCCCTTACTTTATGCTCTGAAACGTGGGACTAACATCACTAGCTCCGAGCACACAAAGTTCTTTGAGGATAATATGGCAGCATGGGTGTGAAAGCACCTTTGATAGTTCTCCTATTCCAATGAAGGCAGTAAAAAGTGTTGCAGCAAGACCCCCAGGCACTGCTAGATGGGGATAGCAGCCTGAGTTGTCTGTCTTCCAAGTCCGATCGTGCCCGGGACAGGATAACCATGCCTGTGGGCGTCCCCTGCCCAAGATAAAGCGTGAAGGTGCTTCTTGGCGGAGACGGCAGATGCCTCTGCATTAGGGGAATCTTCTTGATATTTCATATATGGCATACAGACAAAATTTCCAGCTATAAGCTAGTAGATACACCTAATATGATTCGTGTTTAAAACTTATAATAGGAGGCATTTTTGGGAGATGGGAGAGATAGGGAATCTTTGTTTCATAACCAGTGGAGAGAGATGGAGACCCAAGGGCCCACTGTGTGTGTAGCACTCCCGGTGGTCATACTGCTCAGGCAGCTGCTGAACAGTCACCTTCGGAACAAGCAAGATTGATTGTGGGGTGAGGCAAAGACACGGCAGGAAAAGAGTTATCTCTATGTGATTTTCATTCTCTCACTCACTCATTAATTAATTTAATGCATCCGACAAATATTTATGTTGCCAGGTTGTGTTCCGGGTTTCAGGTGTTGAGTATAGTCTATTAAAGAAAATAGCAAGGAAGACCCTCTTCTCATGGGAAGCTTAGCTTAGAATAGGACAACGGGCAGCAAGCCAACGAACGGATAAAGGATGCATTTAATGTTTTGATAAGTGCTCTGATGGAAGTGAAACAGAAAAATGTCACTTAACTATTTTCAACTTCAGTTTCATTATCAGTCAAATGGAATTCACGATATCAAATCTGCAGGATTCTTGTGAGGAAAGTATGAAGCCCAGTACTTGGAGCACGATGGCTGCTTAACCAATATTAGCTCCTTTAAACGTTCTCTTTTTTATTGTTTTCCTTCTTGTTCCCAATTTTATAAGATGGGTGAAAGCAATGTGAAATAAAACTTGAAAGAGAAAGGTCTCAGGAATAGTATACAGTCTGAAAGATATTGAGCAAAGAAAAGAGTGCTTCGACTTGCTGTTTTGAAGAAAGGAGGGATAGAGCTGATGGCCTCTTAGAACTTTAAGTACAGGCATAAGTATAAGCTAGCAAAATTCCCCTCCCTTGCCTTATTGGAAGTTTCCCTGAGTCCTCTTCAGTCACAAATAATGAAGGTCAGGTCCCCACCTTTACCTCACAGCTCCTTGCAAGGTGAGCCCTATTACTGCATGTCCAAAAATCACTTTTACCAATTGTGATAGGATAGCGGTGCCATCATTTGCTGAGCATTTATTATGTGCTAGGCCCTGTGCTTTACACAAAATATTTCATTAATTCTCAAATGAGCCTTAAGAGATGTATATAATTATCACTTTTAATATATGAAGAACTTGAGAAAAAGTTTAATGTATTTGATCAAAGAAGTAGCAAAAGCACTGTGTGAAACTGCCAAAGAATTACAATGATGATCTTATCTTAATTAATTAATGTACTTATTTATTCTCACCTGAGGACACTTTTTCATTGCTTTCAGAGAAAGAAGAAAGGGGAGAGAGCAACATCCATGCAAGGGAGAAGCATTCATTGGCCACCCCCAGCATGCACTCTGACAGGGACTCTCCTGCACCCATACCCAGCACCCTACAACACAGGCATGCTCCCGGACCAGGAATTGAACCCGCAACTCTTTGGTCACAGATGACACTCCAACCAACTGAACCACACTGATGAGGGCCATGATGATCTTATTTTAATTTATCAACTTGCTCTAGGATGACCTGATGCTTGCTTTCTATTTGACTTTCACTCTTACCTCCTGTCATATTCTGGCTCTACCAAATTTGTATCTCAGCTCTGTCTTAGTATCTACTTTCCTCCTATGTTCTTGGAGTGGGCAGGTTTAAGCACTGTTAAAATCACTCTAAACTTGAAGAAAGCTGCAATGTCTACAGTGACTAGGTAGACAGAGTTAGGTCAAAGTATCACATTAGGGAGTGAACCATGAAAAATTTAAAGCACATATCTTATCAAAACAGGGTAACTGCTACTCAGCTCCAATTTTTTGTTGCCACATGAGAAGCAAGTGTTGTCTGTAAAGATGAAACAGGTTTATATATGAAATTTTCTTATTTTTAAGACATGATGCAATCAAAGAACAAAAATAAAACAAAAAAACACCTATATCATAGACTGCGAGGTTCTGAGCTCTAAATTTGAGAATTCAAATCTCAAAACATTACCCGGGGGTGGGTAGAGAAGAGGACTCAGACATGCTGTAGTTCAAACCCTTGATATAGCAAGTGTCTCTTTGTGCTTACAGTATAATGCAGAGAGGGAAATAACTTATTTATGGTCCTATAGCTGGTCATATGCGCACTGGAGACTCTGGCCCAATCTCCCAGCTCTCACACCAGTGGCCTTCCCACACTCATTTGTCATTCTAATTGTTCTTAGGAACAGTTTTGGCAGGTACATAAGGCAAACCGGAAAGAGCCTTACATACTTCTGATTGGATTTGGAGGTTAAAGAAGGCAAAATGAAAAAAAAAAAAAGATTTGGTTTAGAGGGATTACATGATGGATCCAACTCAGTATTCCTTAAGATACTGTGTAATTGAAATCATCTATATAATATATTCCCTCCTTCACAGGTACTCAACCTTTGAGTGTCATCATTATTTCTATACAAATAAAAAAAAAGAAAACAATTTTATTACTTAGGATTAAAAACGTTAGCTGTTTTATCTAACAATATAAATAATCTCAATAGTGTAGAGTAAAATTTTATCATACACATTAGTTTCAATGCAGAGATTCCTAGTTGGGTGGCTCTCCTGAGAGGATCCTCCAAGATCTCAGGAACCCAGACTCCTTTCACCCTGGGACACTATCATCCTCATGTGTGGAAGCAAAGAAGGACAGTCAGTCATACCTGGGAAGTAATTTTCGTGGGGTCAGCCAGGAAAAGAGTGCATATTTCTCCCACATTTCATTGACCAGGACTGGTCATATGGCCCACACCTAGATGCAAAGTGGGTGGGGAATATAATTTTCCTATTTTCTTAGGAACAAAAAGAAATAGATTGGTAAATATTAAGTATTATTTCTATGAAGAAAAAAGAGAATGCCAGCGTTATTTCGTAAACATGATGCCCCACCCCCCCCCATTGGAAGCTTGGTTCTTTGTGACTGAATTTTGAAGAACAAGTTTTATCATTGGGAACAGAATTATTACTGTAAGCTGTGCTCAAGGGCAGGCAAAATGCTAGAGGCAGAGGATGAGAATATAGAAAGCTCTGTCAACTGCCTCCAGGAGGACCCTCAATCTGGGTGCATGGTGGGCCCAAGATTTTTGTGTGATTTTCTGGAGGCTGACTCAGTGGAAATGTCTCAGAATCTGAAGAGCCAAGCCAACAAACCAGAGGCCCTCTCTGACCTCTGCCTTATAGTTTCTCCTGTCAGCCTCAACCTCAGCCTCTTATAGGCAACGGGGTACAGGAAAAGCTGGCCTGACTGCTCACTTTCTTAAAGACTTTGTATTCTGATATACCTGGGGAGCTTGGGGGTTTGTTTTACAGTTACAGGAGATTTTCCTTACAAATTTTTGGAGACCCTGCTGTTTCTTCTGAGCCTGATAGGGGAAAATTAGTTTAGAAGTGAGGGAAATAAATGCCCTACGTGCAAATACAACGACTATAACCAAAGGGAAAACATCACACATACAGTGATCTTTAATTAAGAATAAACTACTGAGCAGACTTGTACAAGAATATCATCTTTGCAATTAATATTCAAATTAAGTCTAGAGGCTCCAGACACCCTCTAAATTGAATTACTTCTCACAGAGGGAAAGTATCCATAATTCAGCTTATCCTCAAGAATAGTACACTAAATTTATTCTTATCTACCACTATATGAGGACATTTGGTTCAATGAATGATGTTTCCTCATATCTTTGTTTTTAGGTGTCCAGGTAGAAATTCTCTCAATAATAGTCACCATCCAAATGCTGAGAATTCTGAAATTCAGAATCAACCAACTTAGAATCTGCATTAAGTTGCCAGGGCTATCATAACAAATATCATAGATAGTGTGGCTTAAACAACAGAAATTTATTTTTATAGTTTGGAAATTAGATCAAGCTGTCAGCAGGGCTGATTTCTTCTGTAGTCTCTCTCTTTGGCTTATAGATGGCCACCCTCTCCCTGCTCCTTCTCCCCCTGAACCTATCTGTGTAAGAATTTCTTCTTCTGATTAGGACACCAGTCATATTGAATTTGGGTCCATTTTAATGACCATGTTTTAATTTAATTATTCCTTTAAATATCCTTTTTAAAACAGCCACATGCTTAGGTATACTGGGGATTATGGCTTCAACATATAAATTTTGAGGGGACTAAATGTTCTATGAGTGTTCTGTAAAGGGGGAGAGTTAAAAAGTTAAACAGAAACTCTGCATATGTTATCTTCTTCTTAAGGCTTCATGTTGCATCAGTGACCGAAGGTACTGCCCTGGATTCTTCAGTTCCCTGAGCCAATACATTCATTTCCTTTTGGCTTAAGGGAGTTTGAACTTAGTCTTTCTTTACTTGCTACTTGGAGAAATCTGGACCTGTTTTCAAACCATACCCATCGGGAGCCCCCACCCTAACACATTCCCTACCTTTGATAAAGGCATCTCCTCCTCATCTTTTCAACCTAAATTCTACAATGTCTTATCTCCTGGTTTTGTCATGCATGACTAATACATTGCCCCTTCTTGAGGATTCTTTGTCATTCTGTTTTTCTTCCTTTTTCTTTCTGTGACTTCCTTCCTACTTGCTTGGAGCAAGCATGAGACTATTACAGAAACCTTCCCCTACTCAGATCAACTGGGGATAACTTGAGAAAAGGAGTTAGGGGTCCTATGGATTGTAGGGAAGGCAGATATAGAATATTGTTTTTTACAGAAATAAGCTCTGCTCTCTATCTAAATGTTGTTCCACATCTAATCCCATCACTGATGACCCAATCATGCTGTGCCAGGTGAAATTGCCCCTAGCAGTAATGTGTTTGGCAAAAAATCACCTGAGGTAGAATAAACAACCCCTCACACTACCATCTGACCCCTTTTTTGATGTTACGTACTCACCCCATTCTCTCAAATATTACATCTACTCTGCCAAATTGTCTTTCTATATGCATGAAGGTGGGATAACAGATGAAGGTATATTATCCTTAGGGTTTAACCTGGGCATCTGTCTTCCATACAATTTGAAAGTAGCTTAAAACCCCAAATAATGGAACTTATTGTCATAAATTCTTAAATATTCAACATATGCTTTATTCAACTCGTTCTTTTTATGTGTGTAAACCAGGGAATGGGAAGGAATTGATCAATGTCTGAGAGCAATTTCCAGCTAGAGTTCAGCTGGAATCCAGGTCACTGGAAATTGGGTCAATGTTTTCTCTCTCATATGCTGATTTATTGGGACACAGGTGACATTTATGATCCCATACCAGCAGTCTGTCCCTTGGAGTGGTCAGTAATTCCTTATATGACCTCACTTTTTAAATCAAAAACCCTCTTTGGATGTCAGCTGGGAGCTAGAGAATAGAGAAAATCTGTGTCCTTAAGGTCAAGGTCTGAAGGCATCTTAACTTCAGTTTCATCAGCACTTAGCTTAATACAGGGTGGAGCAAAAGTAGGTTTACTGTTGTTCCTATGGAAAATAATACAATAATTAATAAGTAATAATACAAAAATAAACTGTGTTTTGCATACTCACTACTGTAAACCTACTTTTGCCCTGTCTTGTATATTTAGTCAATGGACAGGGTCCAGGAATCGTAAGTGGAAATAAAATATAATTTGTTAAAAAAACAAAAAATCAAGCAGGACTCACAAGCCAATCAGAAAGGCCAGAAAGCCATGGGAAAGAGGGACTTGTGGGTAGAACTGAGGGAAGCCCACACTAAGCGATTGAGAGTGCATCAGGAAAGAACCCATCACTCAAGTAGTTTCCAAATA